>PITA01009649.1:0-76296 GCA_004023965.1 Spilogale gracilis | reverse complement strand
GGAGGGAAACGAAACAACAGAGACTTTGAACACAGAAACAAACTGAGGGACTTGGAGGGAGGGGGGTGGAGGGATGGGAGAGCCTGGTGGTGGGTACTGGGGACACCTAAAGCGGGGAGCACTGGGTGTGGGGAATGGGGAATGAATCTTGAAACACTGGAAAAAAAAAATTTAGTAACAATAAAAAAAAAAAAAAATACGGGACTAAAAAGGGTAAGCCTTTATTTTGCTTTCCTGAGAAATTTCATTTAATCATTTATCTTCATCCCATCTGGCATATGTTCTTCCTTTTGTTTCAACACAATGTAAAGATTTTCAACTCAAGAGCAATTACCTGTTAAGACTTCATGCCACAGGATGCTTTGTTAACATTGGATACCGAGATTCAAGTAGGGAAACTTGGGAATGAAGTACAGAGAGATTGAACTCTGTGCATGCCAGATAGGCCATTTTAAATATTTCTGAGACTGAATATATGAGAAATTAAGAATCTATCAGAAGAAACATTTGGGTTATGGCATAGAATTTTTTTCATCTAGTTACATTATCTAAGTGTATACCCCATAGTGCTGCTATTTCAACAATATTAAATAATAATGCAGCTGTGTTTGAGTTGCATTACTGTATCATCCATATGGAAAGCCTTGAATCTGAGTGAGAGAATGGTAACTCTGGAGAATGTGCAGTCAACACTTAACGTACAGCATCATGAATGCACAGAGTGATAGTGAACTCTAGGTCAGAGGTATGAAATTGCATGCTGACTCAAAATTTTACACACTTTTTGAAGTTGGATGAGAAGACATTTCTGAGAATTTATTTTGTTATATAAAATCTAAGGGTAATAACAGCTACCAAGTTGTGTTGTAAGAAAATAAAATGAGATTAGATAACCCAGCTATGCATAAGGCTTTCCAAAAGTTATTTGAATCTTACCTGATTGTGCCAGTGGTTAATTATATATCTGTGGACCAACCCAGCCTCAAGTTTTAACTGTAAACTTACAAAGCTTAATTAGATCATAGATCTCAACCTTTAGTGATATAAATAATATATAAGGGACATTCTTAAAATATAGATTTCCAAGAGATTTAGGTCAGTATGCCAGTATGTATCTTAGGAGCCCACATTTAATAAGCTTTCAAGAGGAGGAGGTTCCCAAAAGTGGACCATAGGTCACATTTTGGCAAGTACTCTAAATGATCTCTAAGATCCCTTAGGGTTCTAAAAAGACATGCATGAATAAATGTACATTTTTGAATGTTAGTCCATGTTATTATATTTTCAGTGGTGAATAATATAATTATACAATAACATCCATATGAT
Source organism: Spilogale gracilis (assembly GCA_004023965.1). Taxonomy (NCBI): domain Eukaryota; kingdom Metazoa; phylum Chordata; class Mammalia; order Carnivora; family Mephitidae; genus Spilogale; species Spilogale gracilis. The sequence goes on along the minus strand of PITA01009649.1, from coordinate 74,970 downwards.
GTTTACTAGTTTAAGTGTACAGCTCAGTGAGTATTGACAGATACATTATCCTTGTAGTCATCACTTAAGCTAAAATACAGGGCATTTACAGAGCCTCAGAAAATTTCTTCCTGTCCTTTCCATCCAGTACTACCACCCTCTCACCCAAGGTAACCACTCTGCTGACATCTGTTGCCTTTTTCTTAAGTAATACACATGGACTTACAGTGTGTACTCTGTTTTATGGTTTCTTTTACTCAACATAATGAGATTCATTCATGTTTTTGTATACATAAGTAATATCTCTTTAAAATTTATGTATGATCTATTTTATGAATTTATTCTGCTATTGATGGGTATTTTCTTTTTCTCCAGGGTTTTGATGATTATGTTAAAGCTTTTATGAACACCCTTTGTAGGTGTGCTTTGGTTCATATAAGTCCTCAGTTCTCATAGGTATATACTTCGTTAACTGCACCATACAATAAACATCTGTTTAGCTTCTGTAGATAGAAACACATATCCAGAGTGATTATGAGTTTATAATCCTGCTAGATAAATAGGTAGATAGATGATAGATAGATACATAGAGATTGGAATAGGTAAATAATGTTAAATTTAATATCCCACTGTAACATTTAGTTCCTGTACAACCTTACCAACACAATGTTTTCAGGATTTTTGCACTTTACCGTTCTGATGTCTGTGTAAAAGTGCTTGTGGTTTTAATTTTTATTTCCTTGACAACTAGTGGATGTTGAATATCTTTTCACAGGTCTAGAGACTGCCCTGAGTTTGAAAGTGCCATGTAAACTAGAAAAAAACAATTTTGAAGAGGCTTCTTGGGCTTTTGCCCATATTTTTCATGTCTTTTTCTTATTTTTTAAAAAAATATTTTATTTATTTATTTGAGAGAAAGACCAAGATAGTGAGAGAGAGAGAGCGAGTGAGCACAAGTGAGGTGAGGGGTGGAGGGAGACTCCTGCTGAACAAGGAGCCCAATGGTCAGAGCTAGTCCAGAGACCCCGGGATCCTGACCTGAACTGAAGGCAAACCATTAACCGACTGAGCCACTCAGGTGTCCATCTTTTTCTTATTGAAACTGATTCATACTGCTTTCTTATAAATTTTGAAGTTTTCTTTTGGATACACACACGCACACAATATATTCTCTCAGCCTGTGTCTTGCATATTCATATTACTAATGTTGTTTTTTTAAAACTATTTTTGAGGGACGCCTGGGTGGCTCAGTTGGTTAAGTGACTGCCTTCGGCTCAGGTCATGATTCCGGAGACCCGGGATCGAGTCCCACATCGGGCTCCCTGCTCGGCGGGAGGCCTGCTTCTCCCTCTCTCACTCCCCCTGCTTGTGTCCCCTCTCTTGCTGTGTTTCTCGCTGTCAAATAAATAAAATTAAACAAAAAAAAATTAAAAAAAAAAAACTATTTTTGAAAAGTATTTTAATTTTAATTTTTATAAATCGTATTCATCAATGTCTGTTTTGCGGTTAGTGAATTTTACTTATTGCCTTAAAAATCTTACTGAGTTTGCAGTCACTCAAATATTTTTCTTTACTTTATTCTAGAAACTTTATTTTTTCAGGCTTTACATTTTGGTCTACAGTCCATTTTGATTTAAATGTTATGAATGGTCTGAGGTAAGGGTCAAGATTTTTTTTTCCACCCAAATATCCAACTTTTCCTACAACATTTATTGAAAGTGTTATCCTTTTCTCACTGAATTGCAGTGATACCTTTGTTACAAGTCAAGTTACCTTAAAAGTGTGCATTAAAGAAAAAAATACCTCTTCATTCTTTCCATTGATCTTAATTTCTATCCTTGTGCCAATATAATACAGTCCTAATCACAGTAAATCTAAAATATGGTAGTGTAAGTTTTCTAGTCTTGTTCTTTAAGATTGTCTTGACTCTTTTTGGTGCTTTGCCTTTCTATAAGACATAATCAAAAATAGTTTGTCTAGAAGATGGGTAAAATGGGTGAAGAAGAGCAGGATACACAGGCTTCTAGTTGTGGAATGAATAAGTCACAGGAATAAAAGAGGCACAGTATAGGGAATGTGGTCGTTCATAGTGTAATAGCGTTATATGGTGATAGGTGATAGCTACGCTTGTGATATACGATAATGTATAGAGAAGTTGAACCATTATTTTGTATGTCTGAAGCTAATATGTGTCAACTAAAATTTTAAAAAATTACAAATAAATACTTTGGCAATTTGTATTCTGACTGAGATTTCACTAAACCTCTAGAACAGTTTGAGGATTTTTGATTCTTTCAGTTCATGAGTATTATGTATTTTTACATTTATTTGGACCTTATTTATGTTTACTCGGCAATGATTTGGATTTTCAGTTTAAAGAGCTTATACATTTTTTTTCATTAGATTTCCCTAGGTATTTGACAATTTGGAATATTAATTTAAATTTACATTTAAAATGTTAATTTAAAATTCTCATTTTGTACTTTTTTATGAAACATTAGCAACTTTATCATTTGCACAGTCTTTGTTAAGGTCATAAATAGCTATTTATAATCCAATCACTATGCCAAATGTACTGCCTTACAAGCTTTTACTTTTATAGGCCTCTGAACCTTTATAACATATCTGGTATATATTGCAGAAATCACCCTTTTATTTTATGAAACTTTATATGTTCTGGTTGCTTCTTACACTTAGAATATTTCTGTAAAATATAAGATCCATGAGACCGGAGTCATGACTTGTGTTTCTCAGGAAATTTTGCCTCTCATACAATATAATTCTGAACATAAAATGATCTGTCATTCCTTAGGTTGTCATTACACAGGCACATGGCCCAACTTTCTCTTTCATCAACCAAGGGCAGGCATATTTTTTCATAGGCAATATCTTATCTTGCTGATATCAGATAGAATCCTAGACTCTTTCTCAAAATTTTTTTTAACAATTAGTTGAGATGGCATATAACACTAATTTATAATCTCTATTCAAACATTCAGTAAAACTCTACAGAAAACTAGAGTGAACTTCAGCCATTGTATGTTTCCTATTTTCTCCAGTTGGCACTTATTTCTGGCAGTTAGTGGACATATTCCATCATAATTAAGGTTGTCTATAACACATAGAGTTCTCTATAACACATAGAGTTCTCTGTTATAATATATATGTAATATATATAATTTTTGTATATATGTATGTGTATGTAATTTTCATTTGTAATACAAGCTAATTTACACTATTATTAGATTGATTACTTTGAAAATAAAGAGAAAATATAGAAATGGCCCTCTTACATCCTAAGATGAATGTTTTACATGAAATGGTATCGTGTTATTCAAAGTAAAAGTTTTATGAGTTCCAATAGAGTAAATAAGAGAGCACAAGACATCTTTACAAAATAATAATAATGTTTGCAAAAAACTAAAACAAAAACAAAAAATTCTATAACATAGCTATTGAAATCCAACATACCTCTTCAAACAGTTACCAGAGTAGGATAACAAAACTAGATTTTTCCATTTGTTGGGAAGAGTCTGAGTAGCCACACACTTCTAGGTTTAGAATTGTGGGATTGGATTATGTGGCATATGCTTCTCAGTCTCTAATTTTCTAATTTTACAGTTAGAGTACTCCCAGAGAAGGGTTTTATGTGTCTGTGTGCATATGTGTATGTTTATGATACATAGTACAGAGTTGTGCTATCTTAAGTGTTGTGTGTGTGTGTGTTTCTGTATGGAAATCCTTAATCTCAAATAGACAAGACTTAACTGGTCTTGATAGCTGTGTATCTTTAACAACATTAAAGTGGAAACGTGGATATTTTTTCAATATTTTATTTATTTATTTGTTTGTTTATTTATTTATTTATTTATTTATTTATTAATACATACCTTGAGGGAGGGGCATAGGGAGAAAGAGAGAGAAACTCCCAAGCAGACAGTGCAATAAGTATGGAGCCTAACATGGAGCTTGATCTCATGACCCTGAAATCATGATCTGAGCCAAAATCAAAAGTTGGATGCTTAACTGACTGAACCACTCAGACACCCCAAGGTGGATGTTTTTAACAGGTATGTATGAATGTGACAAATAATTTTTTTAAATGACTGAACCAAAAGTCTGAAAAATCTGCTCCCACAAAAATTACATGTATTAATGTATACCTATGCTATTTTAACCACACTGGATGGCTCTAAGGCTCTAAGGAATGATATCAGTATCATTCTCTGCTTCCTAATATTAAACAGCTGGGAATAATTTATAATTAGTTTGGCCAGTGGAATGATATTTGTGTTGGTTCAGACTTTTCCTGCTGATGTCATATTGCTGTCATTTCACACCATCAGATTTTTTTTTTATACCATCAGATTTTTAGCTGGATTTTAAATTCTCATGGTGAAATTTTTATGACTCAATGTGTCTCTCTCTATTCCCTTGTTTCCAAGTGCCTTACCGATATTCGCAGTCTGCAACATGATGTTTAAACAGTCCTTGCTTTGCTTTCTTGTAACCAAATCTGAGAAATTTGGCTGTGACTCAGGATGTTATAGCTGCTCTTGGTACCCATGTGGAATCACTTCTCCCCTAGTGGTTGCACCCTCACCACCTGCACCAAGAAGAGAGACATTCCAACTACTAAGAAGGAAAAGTCAGTTTTTGCTTACATGTAGATTTAAAAATAAGTTAATCCTTTCCTGCAGTGACATGATGCTTTCCCTGTTAGCATCACTGACAGTTTCTCCCGTTTCAATTTTAGCTTGAAGGTACATTAACAACTTGATGTGCATTAAGGTGTTCACAAGTGCTCCATTTTCATTCACCTCAAAATAAAAGCAGAGAAAAATGTTTAGTTATCGATAGGATGCCAATCTCTGGTAGGCTGGCATGATGCCAGTTTTACATGCTCAATGACACATTATGAAAAACATATTTAGTTACATTGCAGTAAGAGTCTAAACTCCTGAGTTCCAGCCTCTGCTTTTCCCTGAATTTGCTGTAAGATGTTGCCTCATTAACCTCTCTGGACTTCAGTTTCCTTGATTAAAATGGAAGCACTTGGCTTAAATATTTCTGAAGTTGTTTCTAGTTTTATCAGTTCTCTTGGACTGTAATGATATTTCTACATTAAATAATTTTCATCTTTAATTCATAACTGGGGACTTATTAGTATATAAGCTATCTCATTGAGCTTCTAGTCAGGACCATCTGGCTTATTTCTATTCTATTTCGGGCACTATTTTCAGTGAGACGATATCCACCCTCCAATTACAGGAGCCTAGAGCCTGACTCTGGAACCTTTGAAGCTTTGTTATATTCTTGGTAAAGAGACACTTTTTGAAACCTGCAAGGGAGGGTGACATTTCTTAGGTTCAAGAAAGTGTGAACTTTGGCACTGAACATATTATGCTATTCAGTTGTACTTCCTGAAGTTCATGCTTAATGTAGGCATGGTGCTGCTATTGTAAAACATGCTTTTAAATCAAAGAAAAAAGAGGAAATATCTCGATAAAGTAATTTTGACATAAAGATATCTATTGTTACTAGAAGAGCTTCTGAATACACTGGAACAGTTCTTGACAGTAAAAAGATTTTCATTATGTATTTTCCATCACAGTCAAACAAGCAGGAAGGAAGAAAAAAAGAACAGTACTTAAATGTCTATGATTTTTGGCACCATGTTGAGAAATAGAGAAAGAAAAATGAATTTCACAGTAAAGAGTAAGATGGTGTTTTTATTCTCATCAGATATGACTTTCTGTCTTTAGCAGGAATGTCTGTATTAAAAAGAGTTAAATAATGTCTTAGTTAACAAATTTTAATTGAGTAGGACTACATTGATTCACTCATTGTTAAAGTTGCTGTTTTACGTTATTATATAACTGATATTCATTAAAGAATTTTCAAAATCACTGGACCCAGTGCATGTATTTTACAGAGGTAGCAGTGTTGTAGGGAGATGTCTTTGAGTCCTTGGCTTCATTTTCCATTTGTGAAACATTGGTCAAGAGGCTCTGTAAACCTTAGTTTCTTCATCCATTAAATCTGTAGAATATAATTGCCATTGTAATTAGCTAGTTAGGGAGATTAACCCAAAGTTACACAATAACTTTGTTCTATTATTAGAACAAGATTAGATATGAGGTCTGAAATCCAATCCTTGCTCATTTTACTACGCTAAATTGCCTCCTTCCATAAAATATATGTATGTTTTTTTCATGTTTTCCTGATACAATAATGTTACTTGCATTATACATATATATGTATAATATGTACAGATGCAGTGATAGTCTTATATATTTGTAATATATGCACATATATGCACCTACAGTTACTCTGTGTTACCATGTTGCAGATACTGTTTTAAACACATTACTTATGTATAAAATATTACTTAATCCTCACAGCAGCCATATGACATAAATATTATATCTAATTCAGTACAGATATTGTGGCACAGGAGAGTCAAATTGTTAGTTCAAAGTCACAGACTAGTTAGTTTGAGGCAAGATTTGAATCCTGGAAGTCTGGCTCCACAGTGCATGCTCCTGCTTATTACACTATTCATTATCTGTACCTTGTAATTTTTTTAAAGATTATTTTATTTATTTATTTGACACAGAGAGAGAGATCACAAGTAGGCAGAGAGGCAGGCAGAGAGAGAGAGGAAGAAGCAGGCTCCTTGTGGAGCAGAGAGCCCGACTTGATCCCAGGACTCTGAGATCATGACCTGAGCTGAAGGCAGAGGCTTTAACCCACTGAGCCACCCAGGCGCCCTGTACCTTGCAATTATTGAGTTTCTGAAATGAGGCTTCTGACAACATTGAATCAACACTTATTCATATTCTCTGGAAAATCTTTCATGGTTCTGTATTCCTAGGATGCATGAGGGAATACTTATACTAATGCAAAGTGATAGTAGTAGGGCAAATACTTATCTATATAATATAAATACAATTATGTTAAATAAAACATCACAAAATTAGAACCATAGTTCTATTTAAGTGATGAAATATTGGCCATTTTGTTTTATTTTTTAAATATTTTATTTATTTATTTGGCAGAGAGAAACACAGCAAGAGAAGGAACACAGGTAGGAGTGAGAGAGGGAGAAGCAGGCTTCTAGGAAGCAGGAAGCCAGATGTGGGGCTCAATCCTGGGATTCCGGGATCATTACCCACACGGAAGGCAGATGCTTAAGGACTGAGCCACCAGGCACCCTGGCCATTTTATTTTATGATATAGCACTTTTGCATGTGAAAGATCATCCTCATGACTGTGTAGCTTAGATTAGTGAGATAATTGTCTGGAGACTGGGGTAGAGGGAGTTGTAGTTGATAACATAGCTAAGTAATGGGGCCTGAACGAGGGGAGAGATCATGACTCTGAGCCACAAAAATGAAGCTATTGTTTGCAGCACTACTGGTCCTGAGCATTGAAGCCCAAAAGACAAAGAATGAAGAATAGGCCAACTTTATTCTCTCATATATGCATGGTCATTTTCTCTGTCCCTGAGTCCCTAACTCTGCAGTCTGAAAAAGAGTCTCAGTGCAAAAATGCAGACAGTTTAGCAACATTTAAACTATGTCATCTCAAGATTTCTAACATGTTCCATTATACCCCTTGCTCCTGATTCTAATAACATTTGCCTAACCACCCAATCTCCTGTTTTATCCCTAAAACAAATTAAGGTTAAGAACTGAAAGTAGCCATTGCATTTACGAAAGCACAAAGTCACTTTTGGTCTTCTATAGAACAATTTCAGTAGAGGAGTGGGGCCAAAACCAAATAATGATAGACAAAAGAAGGGTGAGTAGAGGAAGAAAGTGGAGATTGACAGGGAAAAACTGAAGATGCAGGAGAGAGAGATAGAGACAGACAAAGGTAAAGAAAGGAATGGAGATAAAGGTAGATACAACATGTGAGTGAAAAGAAAAATTTCGCAAGAGACATGGATAATGCTAATGGTACAAAGTGATAATGGTGTGATTAAAGTAATCAATAAGATATTATTATGACTCTGTAAAAATAAACATCAGAAAGTATAACTCCATTTGGGTTAGAGAGGTAAGGGTATTTATTTTTTATATTACACTTTCCAGATTTTCTATTCTGCATGATTTTATAACATATAGTTTAAACTTAGTAGTAAATTTAAAATTAAAAAGGACTCCTTAACCAATTCTGCCACAATCCAGCGCGCACGTGCACGCACATACACACACACACTCCTACCCATGTATACACACAATGCTCACTAATATATGGTAAAGAATAAGTGCACAGGGGAGCATCATGAATTGATCAGATGACAGAAGAGTTGGTATATGTGGTATGTGTTACAGAGAAATTTATCATCTTTGGAACAGAGGCAGTAGTCACAACATCTGTGCAAAGATCACTAAAGATGACTCCATATGTACATCTTGTATTACGGACAAAGAGACAGTCCTTCTCTGTTAGAAAGTATCTTCATTATTTTACAGCATTGAGAGTTGAGATAACTTCCACATTCGCTCACAGAGCTGAGGGTTTGAGGATAGAACATTTTGGAGGAAGAAATTGGGGTAAAAAAATTGAAATCATTTTTCTACTCTCATGTGATTATCTTTCAACTGTTTTTTATCTTTATAATGGGTACTTAAGAGATTCTATAGAACCTACTTCCTGAGTATGTAGAACGGTGATTATCTATACAAAAATGAGTTAAGAAAACTTTAATAAATCCCAGGGTATGGTGGCTAACTTGATGGAATTTAAGCATAAGACTATAAGTATAATGAGGAATTTGAGAAGCATGGCGGGGGGGAGGTGTGTCATGGAGGGAGGGGAGGGAAAAATGAAACAAGATGGGACTGAGGAGCACCTGGGTGGCTCAGTTGGTTAAGTGACTGCCTTTGGCTCAGGTCATGATCTTGGAGACGTGGGATCGAGCCCCACATCGGGCTCCCTGTTTGGCGGGAAGCCTGCTTCTCCCTCTCTCACTCCCCCTGCTTGTGCTCCCTCTCTGGCTGTGTTTCTCTCTGTCAAATAAATAAAATCTTTAAAAAAAAAAAAAAAAAGATGGGACTGAGGAGGGAGACAAACCATAAGAGATTCTTAATCTCAGGAACAAACTGAGGGTTGCTGGAGTGGAGGTGGTGGGGAGGGATGGGGTGATGTGGTGATGGATGTTGGGGAGGTTATGTGCTAATGGTGAGTGCTGTGACTTGTGTAAGACTGATGATTCACAGACCTATACCCCTGAAGCAAATAATACCTTAAATATTAATATTAATGATTTTTTATTTTCAAAAAAAGAATATAAGCATAAGGGAGTGAGTTAAATATAAAAACAGTCAGATTAAGTAATTGTATTGTAAGTTATGAGTTTTCAATTAAATAAAAACTTAAATTATTCTTTTTGCCTCTGTTGATTAGTGGGTTTTATATCTGCTTCAGTTAAGCATGAAGAGGATACTGGTACAGTCTTTGACCACAGGGACTGCATTTGCAATTTTTCTAGTCGTCTGAGATTTAATGCAATTAAAATGAAGTTGAATCCTTGGCTTAATCCTGCTGAGGAAGTTTGTTGGACAGAAAGCCCTGCAGCTTCACAGAGTAGAGACTTGAATAAAGTAGAGTATATGACCATCCCAGCTGTGTTTAGATACTATCTTCTCCATGGAGTTATCTTGGTCTACTTGGTTGGCATCATTTGCTGGACTGTCTAAAGTTCCTCTGGCATCTCTATTTTTATACTCATGATTATCTTATTTACTTATCTCTTTTCCTTAATAGACTATAAACTTTAAAAACAAGTAAAATGTCTTATCACCATTTGTTGGCCTGTAATGATGAGATCATTGTTGGTAAGCTCGAGGTTTGATGCATGATCATTGTCAAGTAGTTACATCAGGTGCTGTCTCACTGGACACACAGAATACTTCTGCCTTGATTGGCCATAGCCCACATGTGTAGTGTCTGGCATAATTCAAAGCTGTGCTCCTCAGATTGATCATCAGTTGATTCCTTTTGGTCTTTTTATATGACTACTACAATGAACTACCATGACTACTACAACAAACTGGGCTTCTGGAACTCTTGTCATTAGACAGATAGATTATGGGTCACACATTATGCTTCCTAGGGATCTAGTGTAGTAAGGTGAGAGAAGAATGGACACAGATTCTAGAATTAAATTGTCCCAGGTTACAGTTTTACTACTTACTTCCTTGAATTTGCTCAAGTTCCTTGATCTCTCTGAGACTCTGTTGTCCTATTTTAAAGAATGAAAACATCAGTGCTTTTCTTTTTAAGTATTTAAACCTAAGGATTAAAATATATTTTAAAATAGGGAAGAAAATTTTCTTTGATATTTGTCCTTAGAAAATTCTGGAACTATTTTTTAAAAAGTATGTTATACTGGCTTCAGAGAGCAACAGCTCAAACTTACGTGGTTTCATGGAGGACAGGGCATATCCCACCAAGTACCATTCTTTTTTCCTGGAGGAATCTTTGTCAAAATGCGGTCGCTGAATCACCTGCATGAGACTTATATTAAATATTTTTTAAAAAGTCAGAATTCTTGGTCTTGTCCCAGACCAGTAATTAGAATCTATAATGGTAGAACAACAAATGTGGATTTTCAGTATTTTTCACTTAAGTGATCTCTATGCATATTAAAGTTGCATATTAAAATAAAGAGTCTAACCCAACAATGGTACAATTAATTGCAATATATGCCAGGACCTATTATTTATGCACTTGAGTAGACTAGTGATAGAGCATGTTTAGGGATTGTTGTCAGTACATGGTACAATTTAAGTGTCAGCTGAGGTTGCCAAAAAATATACTGCTCTCTTATTTAAGTTAGCATTCATGTACTCATTCATTCATTCTACTTAGTTATTTATATATTCATTCAACAGACTCTTAGTGTGAAGTAAAATTCTGGGCGAAGTCATATTAAGTTTTTCACCAAATTCAGGGATGTTTCCATCTGGTAGGGAGTTAAGGTAAGATAATTTGAATTGCGATGTGAATATTAATTGCCATAATGGATATAACATGCATTGCTAAGAATGAAAAGAGCTGTACCTAACCCAATTAGTAGTGGATGAAAACTTAAAAGTTGAATAGGGTACCTTTTATTTCTTTCTGTTGTCTGATTGCTGTTGCTAGTACTTCTAACTACATTGAACAGTAGTGGTGAGAGTGGGCATCCTTGTCTTGTTCCTGATTTCAGAGGGAAGGCTGTCAGTTTTTGCCCATTGAGAATGATATTCGCTGTAGGTTTTTCATAGATAGATTTTTATGAGGTTGCGAAATGTTCCCTCTATCCCTATACTTTGAAGTTTTAATCAGGAATAGGTGTTGTATTTTGTCAAATGCCTTTTCTGTTTCAATTGAGAGTACCATGTGGTTCTTCTCTCTTCTCTTATTGATTTGTTGATTGATTTGCAAGTGTTGAACCACCCTTGCATTCCTGGGATAAATCCCACCTGGTCATGGTGGATAATCTTTTTAATGTATTGTTGGATCCTGTTAGCAAGGATCTTGTTAAGAATCTTGGCATCCATATTCATCAGAGATATTGGTCTGAAGTTCTCCTTTTTGATGGGGTCTTTGTCTGGTTTGGGGATTAGAGTAATGCTGGCTTCATAGGAAGAGTCTGGAAGTTTTCCTTCTGTTTCTATTTTTTGAAACAGCTTCAGAAGAATAGGTGTTATTTCTTCTTTGAATGTTTGGTAGAATTCCCAAGGGAATCCGTCTGGTCCTGGGATTTTGTTTTTTGGGAGGTTTTTGATCACTGCTTCAATTATGTTACTAGATATAGGTCTATTCAGATTGTCAATTTCTTCCTGTTTCAGTCTTAGAAGTTTATAGGTTTCCAGGAATGTAGCCATATCTTCTAGGTTGTTAAACTTATTGGCATATATTGTTGATAGTAATTTCTGATGAATGTTTCTATTTCCTTGGTGTTAGTTGTGATTTCTCCCCTTTCATTCATACTTTTATTAATTTGGGTCTTCTCTCTTTTCTTTTGGATGAGTTTGGCCAATGGTTTATCGATCTTATTAATTCTTTCAAAGAACCAGCTTCTAGTTTCATTGATGTGTTCTACTGTATCTCTAGTTTCTAATTCATTGAAGGTATTCAACTTGACAAAGAAGAAGTCAAATTCTCTCTCTCTTTGCAGATGACATGATACTCTATGTGGAAAACCCAAAAGACTCTATCCCCAAACCACTAGAACTCATACAACAATTCGATAATGTGGCAGGGTACAAAATCAATGCACAGAAATCAGTTGCATTCTTATACACTAACAATGAAAATATAGAAAGGGAAATCAGAGAATCAATTCCATTTACTATAGCACCAAAAACCATAAGAGACTTAGAATAAATCTAACCAAAGAAGTTAAGGATCTGTACTTGAACTATAGAACACTCATGAAAGAAATTAAAGAAAACATAAAAAGATGGAAGAGCATTCCATGCTCATGGATCAGAAGAATAAACATTGTTAAAATGTCTACACTGCTCAGAGCAATCTATCCTTTCTTTCTTTTTTTTTTTTTTAAAGACTTTATTTATTTGACAGAGAGAAACACAGCCAGAGAGGGAACACAAGCAGGGGGAGTGAGAGAGGGAGAAGCAGGCTTCCCACCTAGCAGGGAGCCCGATGTGGGACTCGATCCCGGGTCCCCGGGATCATGACCTGAGCCGAAGGCAGTCGCTCAACCGACTGAGCCACCCAGGCATCCCCAATCTATCCTTTCAATGCCATTCAGATCAAAATTCCACCAACATTCTTCAAACGGTTGGAACAAACAATCCTAAAATTTATATGGAACCAAAAAACACCCCGAATCACTAAGAAATTGTTGAAGAAGAAAAACAAAGCTGGGGGCATCACGTTCCCTGACTTTAGGCTTTATTACAAAGCTATGATCACCAGGACAGCATGGTACTGGCACAAAAACAGAGAAATAGACCAGTGGAACGAGTAGAGAGTCCAGATATGGACCCACAAATCTATGGTCAAATCATCTTTGACAAAGCAGGAAAAAAGGGCCATATGTACCCCAATGTTTATTGCAGCAGTGGCCACAGTCACCAAACTGTGGAAAGAGCTACGGTGCCCATCAACAGATGAATGGATAAAGAAGATGTGGTACATATATACAGTGGAATACTACACCTCCATCAGAAATGATGAATATCCAACTTTTGTATCAACAGGGACTGGATTGGAAGAGATTATGCTGAGTGAAATAAGCCAAGTAGAGAAAGTCAAGTATCACATGGTTTCACTTACTTGCGGTGCATAAGGGGTAATATAGAGGATAGTAGGAGAAGGAAAGGAAATGGGAAGTAGGGTAATTCAGGGAGAGAAACAAAACATGAGAGACTTTGGACTCAGAAGCAAACTGAGGGTCTTGGGTGGGGGGATGGGAGAGCCTGGTGTTGGGTACTGAGGGCACGTATTGCATGGAGCACTGGGTGTGGGGCATAAACAATGAATCTTGGAACACTGAAAAAATAAAAGAAATTTAAATAAATAAATAAATATTTAAAAAGTTGAATAGGAGTTAACTAAGCAAAGGGGAAGGAATGAAGAAAGGATTGTTTCAGGAAAGTGTAACAGCTTGTGCATAGGTAGGAAGCCAAATGTGAGTTTGTTTTGAAATGTATGTAATTTGGAGTGGCTGGAGCATAAGGTATGATAACGGTGAAAGATGCATCTGGGGCAGTATAATTCTCGGAGCAAGCAGAACTTTAATGCTGGAGGCTGGAGTCACTATTTTTATCCTACATGCCCTGATTTCAATATAATATGCTTTTCATTTGCCATATGGAGATAGTGGCTTAGAACATGTAGAGAACATCTTATTTTCCATAGATGAATTATGTTGTCAAATGGTAAACTGCCACATGGCAAAATATTGTTCTAGAATTAAATTTCTGAGTGAGACTTCACCTAAGACATAACATTGCCCCTGCAAAAGGGAACTGTTTGCTACAGGGGTATTATTATATTGTTATAAAGAGTTATGTACTGGTTAATTGTGTTTTAATTAACACTCACTGCCCATCTCTAAAACAGTCATGGCTAGTTTGACTAGTGAGCAAAATTGCTCTTTCTTTGTCTTCTTTGATAGACCTTTATCCTCCTGTGACATTATTCAAGAAATTGATTTCGCCAATTGCTTTCCAATTTCATAGTTTTGATGACATTTTTCCATAAGCAGGCGTGTTTATTATGTGGCCAAAGAGAACTTACACATTGGATGAAGTTCTTTGAGAGGGTAAGGAGTTTAAATCTCTAGAATTAGTATGGATTTGTCTTCTCCAAATAAAGATTTCCTAATAGTCAGCTTTTATTGGCAACATATGGTTAACCCAACAGATGACCACTCCCTGTTTATCCTTTCCGTGTCCTGGGTGAATTCATGACATAAATGCCATATATAACATTTTAAGTTAAATGCTGGTTTTTGAGCCACATTCAGAAAAGAATAGAAAGGTGGAAGGATAAAAAACTCCCAGGAGGTAAAAGAAGAAAAGTTTCTAGCAAAGTTTACTAATAGCATACTTTATGACAAATAGCAAATACATTATTAGTTTTAAGGTTTGGTTTGGTTTGGTTTTGGTTTTGGTTTTAGAACTAGCAAACTATAAGATCACTGTTAAGTACACATTAAATCTGTAAAATATCACAATCCTGTTTTTATTTCCATCTCCCTAATCCCTGCAATAAATAATGCCCCTCTCCAATTCACCTCCCACTCTATCTTCGTAAAGCAAATGTGGCCATGCTATTCTTAAAAAAACCTGACTTGCCCATCTCTGAGCATAGAAACACACACACACACACACACACATTTAAGGTGACTTCCCCCTACACCCCCCAGCCAGATGGGCAGATGAGACCCTTCAAAATGGGCCCTACTTCCTTTTTAGCTAGATCTCTATGTGTTCCTTATTTTTCAGTATAGAAAACTAATACTTTCATCATTTATAGGACAAAGCCTTTCATGCACCCAGGCTTTTTACATTCTGTTTTCTTTGAGTGGATGCCTTTCTACGCTTCCACATGTGGAGGAATAACTGGAAGTTCTCCTACACAATAGTGGACAATTTGGATAAAGCTCCCGGTAAAAAGAATATTTTCCCAAACATGTGAAAAACCCTCCATTTTCACTGTTTCCTACCATGGAATTCGTAACAGTTACAAAACCTGTGCATCGCAAAGCAGGTTCCACAAACTGCTTCCATTCAGTGTAAGGGGAGACTCAGAGTTTATATAACAGAGTGGGCCATGTGTTTCAATTGTAAGTCCAAGGCTCCTGGTTTTCTTATACCAAAGTGCTTGCTTGGTTAAGTGGATTTTTAGCAGTAACACACTCAACAAGTGAAGGGCAATAGCTGAAGGGTATGTGCTGTGGGGGTTCACTGTGAGACAGCAATTGACTGACTGATCTCAGTGTATAAATTATAGCTTAGTCCTGAATCCCCTCCCCTACTCTGGCAGCTGCTCATTTAAGTTGGTCATAAAGTCTCTGCATTTCAATTACCTTGTCTGTAAAATGTAGATGAGTGATACTTAAGAGCTATCCACTACAGTGCCCATCACTTCCTTGGCCATTAATAAATTACAGTAATACATATACTACTGATACAGTAAGACTTCTTGAACATTGACCAGTTGTCAAAAAATGTATCAGTGCCCATTTTCTTAAGTATGTCAGAGAACTATCACATTGGCTTTTTTATGGAGAAAGATATTTTTACTGGCTGGTGTTCAGTCCCCTCTCATATTCTATGTCCCACCTGAAGAAAGAAGAGTACTGTGGTTTCCTGAGAATTTCACCAGAAATATAACCTGCTTATCTAATTTACATTTAGAATCTTGGAATTTCCTCTTTGGAGCTTGAGCCATAAATGGAGACACAACTATAACCAAATCATTGGATTTTAAATGATTGGTCTTTTTTTTAATTTTATTTATCTGACAGAGAGAAACACAGCCAGAGGGAACACAAGCAGGGGGAGTGAGAGGGAGAAGCAGGCTTCCTGCTGAGCAGGGAGCCCGATGTGGGACTCCATCCCAGATCTCTAGGATCATGACCTGAGCCAAAGGCAGTCGCTTAACCAAGTGAGCCACCCAGGCACCCCTAAATGATTGGTCTTAAGAAAGAGTTATACTTCATTTTCTTATAGCACCAGTGTGTACATGGTAGCTAGAAGGAGAGGGAAAATTTAGAGGTGTTTTCATTTGGCCTCCATAAATCTAAGTATCTGTTCTGATTTTTGTCAAGTTAATTCAGTTTTTGACCCCTTTACGAAAGTTAAGTGTGCCAGGTACTCTAGCAATGTGGCATATGAAATACAGGATGAAAGAAAAAAGAAGGGGGGGAATACCTTGAGAATACTTTAAAAATCAAGATAATAAAAATATTTAAAGAATATGGCTTTCTAGGTATCTTACTGAAGCCTGAATTAATATGCAGTGATTACTGCTACACTGATTAGTGTCTGTACAGTTTTTTTATGTGTAACTTCATTTTCAACTCCCCAAGGCAAAATGTATGGTCTCTTGAACTGGCCTCTGTTATGCACTCAGGGTAGTACTTATATAAAAGTTAGTTCTTTCATATCTGCTTTTCTCCTCTCTCTCTGTCCCAGATGTTTTACAAACTATTTTTAAAGGCTAGACACTGTATGTAGTTGTGTGTGTGTGTATATGTGTTTTAATAATCCCTGCTTTGACCACCATGTTTGCATGTTTTAGACACTTAAGAAACATTTGTGGAACAAATACATAAATGAGCACAAAGAGTTATGCAGGGCAGCAATAAATTTGCCATGAAGAATAATACCATTTTTATAAAAGGAAGAAAGCTGGTATGTTTCCTCTCAGCCCATTTTAATAGGAGATTCCACAGTACTTTAGTGTTGCAGAGATATTTTCCATATACTTAGGAGTTAATGCCTTAGTTTATATATATATAGCATATGTAATATGCATATATTCAAATTAGTATATATTCATATATATGGATGTGTATGTTTATTAATATGCACTTACATATTATATTCATATATTTTTTCTGTCATGATCTTGACATCTTCCATGAAGGGTTTGTAGGTAGTAGATCACTGTTCACAAAAATGAGAAAGGTTGGTTATAGTTTGGATTCAAACTGGTAATCTTTTTCAAATATCACAATTTTGGATCTAACAATAGTCAATTAGACTTAAATAATTTTTTCTGTGTTACTGAGTGATTTTCTGCCTTATATCTATTCATAATTTTTCTTCCCTTTGTCTGGAATGCCCTCTTTCCTTATACATTGCTTATCTGAACATACACTTCTAAGGCATTCCAACTAGAAGCCGCTTATTTTAGAGTTGTTACCTAATCTTCTCAAGTAGAGGCAGTATTTAGGTCTCATGGTTTCTCATTGACTGTCCATGGAACTTGTAAGACAGTGATATTTTCTCTTTTATTTATGTATTTTTTTAAAGATTTTATTTATTTATTTGACAGAGAGAAACACAGTGAGAGAGGGAACACAAGCAGAGGGACTGAGAGAGGGAGAAACAGGCCTCCCGCCGAGCAGGAAGCCCAATGTGGGGCTGGATCCCAGGTCTCCGGGATCATGACCTGAACCGAAGGCAGTCGCCCAACCAACTGAGCCACCCAGGCACCCCAATATTTTCTCTTTTATATGAGAATAATTATACTTCCCTTTACATTTTATACTATAAACTTATTAAGAATAGGTGATGTGTGTGGTTTACTTCTTTATTTCATGAAGGGCTAACAGTAATTAATATTTTTATAGATAATCAAAAAAAGGAAACAAAAATATAAATTTCAAAGTAAGGTAGAATTTCATTCCACTGACTTACTAAACTTCAGTGAAGATATTGCTGAAGTATCAGTACAAGTAGATTATTTGGATATAAACAACTACAATTTAATAAAGTTCCTTGTAAAGGGAATATTTAATAACATGTTACTTATAAAATCAGAGAATCTGAACAAGAAATCTTATTTGAAAAATAAGTTGATAAAAGTAAATCAGTTAATATAGATGATGAATAGAATCAATTCTGATTATGTTGTGATAAACATCTTAAAAGTATAAAACACTTTAATATTAACATTTTCAGATGCCCAGATCCAGTAGTAATGAATAACTGGAAAACAATATTAATTATAAATGAAATTAAAAGTAAAAAGCTAAAATCTACACACTGGTTTCATGAAGCACCCAGTTGTATTCTCAAAGACTTCTCAGGGGTAATGGTTTATCAAACACCTGTTTTTCACATTTTAGAATAAAAATGTCTGAAGTGGGTGCCTGGGTGGCTCAGTCATTAAGTGTCTGCCTTCGGCTCAGGTCATGATCCTGGAATCCCAGGATTGAGCCCGGCATTGGGCTCCCTGTTGGATGGGAAGCCTGCTTCTCCCTCTCCTACTTCCCCGCTTGTGTTCCCTCTCTAGCTGTGTTTCTCTCCGTGAAATAAATAAATAAAATCTTTTTAAAAAATGAACTGAAATGGATATGTATATATATAATATGTACACATATTTTACACATATATGTGTATATATATATATATATATATATATATATATATATATATACACATGGGGTATTACCTGTATCTATCTATCTATCTATCTATCTATCTATCTATCTCTCTATCTATCCATCCATCTGTGAGTATTACTGGTATATATCTCTCTGTACCACTCACTGCCTGGTCCTGTACCTAGCCGGTTCACAGGTGCATGCATATGCACGTATATACATATCTTTTTCCACAATCTCATTCCACATGCAGTCCTTCAAAAATTTTCCTCCTGGGCGCCTGGGTGGCTTAGTGGGTTAAAGCCTATGCCTTCAGCTCAGGTCATGATCTCAGGGTCCTGGGATCCAGTCCTGCATCGGGCTCTCTGCTCAGCGGGGAGCCTGCTTCCTCCTCTCTCTCTGCATGCCTCTCCTTATACTTGTGATCTCTCTATCTGTGAAATAAATAAATAAAATCTTTAAAAAAAATTTCCTCCTGATCTGCAGGGAGGTATAAATATTTGCATATTATATGACAAAAGAAATTACAATGACCAGAGTTATTGTGGCTTGATGCATTTGGTGAGAAAATGGTGAGAAAATAAAATGATATTTCATAAAAATTACAATTCTCATAGCTTGAAAATGTAACTGTTTGTCTAATCTTAAGAGGATTCAGAGCCTCAAATGAACTTCTGATATAATCCCAAAGTTATTTGCAGTAATCAAGGAACACTTTGTGTCTTCTCTATGCAAAAGCTGTTTAATCTGGTCTGTAAGAAAAGACTGCTGTTAAGTGATAGGCAGTCATTGGGGATGTACCTTGATGTCATTAGTCTAATCAGTATCAAAAATCCCGGAGAAAACCTTTAAGAAATTCTATTACTGTTTCCAGTTTCACTTTTTCTTCCTTTAAGATATTAAAGTGTTTGCATTTTCATTTTAAAATAGTTCAGTCATCGTTTATATAGTACATTTGTAACATTTATTCAGCAAACTCAATGTGGACAGTTTAGAAAATCAGCTGTGTATTGGATAATTAAATCTGTTTAAATATGGAATTAGTTATCCAGGCTTGACAAATTCCCATTAACACTTACAGAAATATAGAATGCTATATACTGTAAAAGCAGGAGCAAAGAAACCAGAAAAATTTATACTTGATTGTTTCTCCAAAGATTCTTGCTTTTTTTAACCTTTCTTTTATTTTTATTTTTATTTTTTTACTTTAAATTTATTTTGTTTTTTCAGTGTTCCAAGATTCATTGCCCATGCCCCACACCTAGTGCTCCATGCAATACGTGCCCTCAGTACCCACCACCCCTCCCTCCAAGTCCCTCAGTTTTGTTTCTGTGTCCAAAGTCTCTCATGTTTGGTTTCTCTCCCTGAATTACCCTCCTTCCATTTAACCTTTCTAAATATTTTACATAACCACAATGATTGTCATGATACGAGTTAGAAAACTAAACGTAAGAATTTCTAAATAATGAGCCTGAAACTTCTGGAGTAATGGCCTGGCAAAAGGCAACATTTAATTGACCTCAGATCATTGTATTTTTATGAACCAGTATTTGACTTAATAGATCCATAGCGACTTAAAAGATCCTATGACAACTTACCACTGTGAATATTTATCTATAGGATTTCAGCAAAATAGGATAAATATCTTTGTAAACTTTGTGGGAATTCAAAGCTCTTAAAGACTGAGAGTTCTTTAGTCAGAGTTTTACAGTAAAGAACATTGAGGAC
Source organism: Spilogale gracilis (assembly GCA_004023965.1). NCBI lineage: Eukaryota > Metazoa > Chordata > Mammalia > Carnivora > Mephitidae > Spilogale > Spilogale gracilis. The sequence goes on along the minus strand of PITA01009649.1, from coordinate 54,671 downwards.
TTTGAATTTAAGTAGAGTAAAAATGAAGTCTATGGGGCATGTTTAAATAATTCAGCTCTAAACAAGATTTAATTAGTCAATTATCTAATAAACATCAGAATTCATAAACAGTGCATAACTGAGTATGTTAAATAAAAGTTGCAAATTGCCTATATTCATAACGGATGATTGAAACATCATTAAAGATATGTAAATGCAATATCATTTCATTAGAATTTTGAGGAGAAAAAGGTAATTAGAAAAAAGAATTGTGAAATGATATTAGATATCTTCCCACTTGAAATGTGCTAATGATATCTTTCACAAGAAGATGATTATAGTTCAAGTCCATTTAGCAGCCCAGCTGCAATCTGATTGGCTTTACCCTCCCTCCGTCATCTAAATTTGATAGAATCTTGTAAACATGGTATCAGGGAATTTGGAGAATTTTTGTTTATCTCACTTCCTAGATTTTGAAAGAGATGTTTGGCAGAGTTCAATTTTTATTGGAAATGAAACGAATGCTACTTAAATTTTCTGAGGATTTTTATTTCACTGACAGTGTGTATCATTGAGTACCCTGGAGAATTGGCATGGTTGTCAGAAGAGGCGTAGCTGCTACACTCCCATAATGTGTGTTCTCATACTTCATTGTTTCAGTTTAGTTTTTGAAGGAAAGAACATGAACCCATGCTCAATATCTACATTATTTATATATTGTTAATTAAATAAGGGGGCCTGACTGAAATGGCTCTAATACCTTGGTGGCCTCTGTAAGCATCCCAAAACCTAAGCCTAACCCAAAACCTAACTCAAACTGGAAACACAGAAGCCAGACTCAATGCCCCTGAATCCAGGAAAATGAAAATTAATAACAACCGATCACAACCAACCAACAAGGCTTTCCCTGACAAGGCAACCACCTAATCAAATAGTCCTTAAAATCATCCTTATTAAACTATAGTAGTTCATTTTCTCTTTCATATAACAGTCTCCAAAAATACAAATGCTCCTTCAGGCTCCTCTCTCTACAAGAAGCCTGCTTCTCCCTCTCCTACTCTCCCTGCTTGTGTTCTATCTCTCACTATGTCTCTCTCTGTCAAATAAATAAATAAAATCTTTAAACAAAAACAACAACAACAAATACTCTTTCCTTCGCTTTGTGCATACTACGTCCCCATGAATTCAGTTATGGTCATTATTTTCCTAGGTTAGTAATGAACATGGTAGTTGTTCTCTGTCTTTCTAGCCCAAACTCCAGGACACATTGCTGAATTGGTAGGATCACCATTGTTCCAAGAAATGGTTCTTTCCTTATGTGTGCAGACTCAACTTTATAAGTTTACTTAGAGTCACTCAAAATCTTAAGAGACTTCACCTGACCAAAGCCATGAGAGAACATGATGTCTATTTTTATTGGCACTTTCAATTATCTTACATTACCCACACTCCTGGGTTATTATCAAAGCATAAACTTCTCTATATCTCTGCATCTAGTGTTTTGCTATCTTTAGTTTACACAAACAAGCATATAGCCTTTTGCTTGACATATTATAGGTCCTCAGTAGATGTTTGTTAAAGAAGTGAGCGTATTATCCTACAGTATAAATAGATCTGATTGGTGGACCAAGTGTCCATGTCAACTCTTGAGGAGAGATGATTATAATTTATGACTATAACAGCCTATAATAGCCCTTGCTTCCTGACATTCTGGTTTTATGTGGTCTCCTCCCACATTACATCAGAGCTGATGCATATGAGTCAGACTGTGACAGAAGTGATGCTTTGACTTCTGAGGTTGGGACGTAAAAGGCACTACAGCTTTCCTTTTGAACTCCTGGATTGCAGTGTCTGAGAGAAGCTTGTTCATGACCCTAAAAATCTTTAAGTAGCCACTGGAGAGTTCCATATGAAGAGGAATTGAAGTCTACCAACACTTGTACCAGTTTCCCAGCCTTGTGTGTGAACTACCTTGTAAATGGGTTCCCCAGACCCAGTCAGGCTCTCAGATGATCATAGTCTGAGACATTCTCTTTACTGTAACCTAATAAGAGATCTAGAGTCAGAAACACCCAAACACATTGCTTTCAAATTTCTAACCCACAGAAACTTTGAGAAGTAATAGTTATTGTTTTAAGTCACTCCATTTTTAGTTTTTTTTTTTTCAGAATTAATAACTAGTACAATGACCTTTTCCAAAAAAGTTGGCTAAATCTTATTTAAAATCTGTAGGCCCTATAATGGTTAGGTCAGAATACCAGTCTCTAAAAACCAAAGCAAATATCATTAAATTCTTACTTTCCTGTTAATTTCAAAATGAAATTATTGACTTGATCAAGTCCAAGTTTCAGTTTAAGTGGCTGCTGTAAGGTACATGAAAATATCTATGTCTTATTCAGATTAGATCCTCCATTTAGTTGTGATTTCTACATTACTTTAGACTGATCTGAGATGCATATATACACACACACATACACACATATATATGTATAATGATTTAAATATATACTTTATAAATGACCCTGACTGGCACAGTTATAGCCTTTTATGCCTATTAACTCATTTGATCCTCACATAATGCCTGTAAAATAGATATACTTAGTCCCTTTTTCAGATAAGGAAACAGTGCAAATAAGCTAAGCCATGGAAGACTCCAAAGTCTATGCCTCACCACTATGCTGTGCATGCTTGCTGCCTGTCTGGCTAGCAGCAAACAACATCACATCCTGCTACCACATGCTGAAACATTCTGCATACTAATAACCTCAATATTGGCTCAATTCTTGATGAGCTCCACATATACTTTAGGTTGTGGAACAGAATTCTTGAGGTTGCGGGGCTTGATCTTAGGACCCTGAGATCATGACCTGAGCCGAAACCAAGAGTTTGATCCTTACACAACTGTACCACCCAAGCGCCCTGCAAGCATAATTTTTTCCTGTAATTCTCCTCATGTGCTAACAGCCTGTCTCATCCTCCAGCTCATTAGATGCCTCTTGTCTCTTTCAGCAGGATTTTCTTTTGATAAAAAAATGCTTTTCATTTTATAGCCTTTTACTCTTAACTGCAGACTACTTGTGCCCATCAATGTCCCAGGCACCTGAAGCACAGATTCGGGGGTAGCAGTGTGTATGTCTTCTGTCAATCCACCTGTCCTGGTTGACACCAAGGGAAATATTATATTGCTTTATGGATTGATGAGAGTCCATAGTTAGAGAATCACTGTTGATTATGCTGCATGAAATAGGCCAATACTTTCAAGGTTGCCAGCACAGGCCTTTGAGGTTTTCCTGAAAAACTGCTCTCTAGCACATGCAATTTGGAATCCCTTTTTTCTTTTTAATTTTAATAGTAGAAGAGAACACTAATGTCACAGGACATAGAGTTAAGGATTAGGGTATTGGATTTTATTTTCTCTCTATATTGTTCTCACTCCTTGGGCGTGACCTTGAGCATGTCTTGAATTTCTCATTGGTTAAGTGGGCACAATGCCAAATTGCTTGTTTACTGAAGAAGACTGTTCATGAAGATATTTTAAATATCAGTATTTAAATATCAATATAAATATTTATAGATATACATTATCTTCAATAACAAAGCAATGTGCACTTGAATATCTATCCATTCCCCCTCTCCTCACTGTAATGGCAAGCAAGAACTATATTTTTTTTGTCCTTTTATCTTCTACAGCATCAATATCACTGGATAGCACATAGAATATTATCAAATAATCAATTAATATAAAATAGTTTGTAATTGATTACATTTTGTATTTCCATGATGTATGTGCAGAAAAAATGGATGTTACCCAAATACAACTTACTGTAATTGAACATGCCTGGAGGGGAGAAAAAGAGGATGTCATGAAGAAATAATATGTTCTGTGGTTGCTGGTAAATATTTAACAACCGGATTTCCAGTGAAGGTGGGAATGGAAGTCTTGATTTAGGATTTGCTGGTTTATTTCCATACTATAAATACTTCTGCCATTATTGATTTCAAGTTACCCAGTGTGACCTTACTGAAAGTGGAATTGAAAAGATATTTGTAGTAAAACACCATGCACAGTATTTCCAGAGTACAGAAACAACAGATAGAAGTAATTTCAAGAGTATAGATAAGAATGGGATGCCTCAGTGGTGCAATTGGTGGAGCGCCTGCCCTGGGCTTGGGGCGTGGTTCCAGCATCCTGGGATCAAGTCCCACCTGGGCTCCTTGCTCAGCAGGGGGCCTGCCTCTCCCTCTGCCCCTCCCCCCTACTCCTGCTCTCTCCAGTGCTCGCTCTCTCTGACAAATAAATAAAATCTTAGAAAAAAAGAGTATAGATAAGAATGAAATGAAAGAATTAAAGTACAGAAAAATAGTTAAGAATTAATAAATTTTGAGTACTTATTACTTCTGTTTTTAATGTAATTTATCTTTAAGTTTGTAATTCTTTTTTAAATGATGGTTGTCTTTATCAATCAGATTACAGTATCCCTGAAAATGTGACATTTGGCCCTAATGGGGTAATACAAGCTGGCTGTAGCATGCACACTAGTATGTTCCTTTCCTTGGGAGGTAGCTCTGACACCTCACTAAAATGTTATCCACAAGTTACCATAATTTGGAATTAAGCATTAGTGGGTTTCTGTACCACAGTCCAGGAATTTTCTTTACTAAAATATGAAGAGGTGTTTACCAAGTAGCTTTTAGATACCTCCCCTTTTTATTTCTCCTATCAAGAATAAAAAAACAAACTTCATAAATTGTATACTGTATTAAGAAATTCACCACTTTATATATGCACATAAACTAAGTATGTTATATTTTAGATCACTGCCACAACCAGTAGTTCTTGCCAATGAAGAATAAAATAAGGCTTATAAGAATTTTAAATAGGAATTGCTATTGGTGTAATAATTCTCACCATAAAGTATGTGAGGTTATTATTTTTTAATTCTTTTACTTTTTTTTTTAAGATTTTATTTATTTGACAGAGGGAAACACAGCTGGAGAGGGAACACAAGCAGGGGGAGTGAGAGAGGCAGAAGCAGGCTTCCTGCCGAGGGCTTGAACCTGGACCTCTGGGATCATGACCTGAGCCGAAGGCTGCCTCTTAATGACTGAGCCACCCAGGCGCCTCTAATTTTTTTACATTTTTAAATTAACGTATAATGTATTATTTGTTTCAGGAGTACATCTCTGTGAATCATTAGTCTTACACAGTTCACAGCACTCACCATAGCACATACCCTCCCCAATGTCCATTACCCAGCCATCCTAATTCTTTTAAATTTTATTTTATTCCTTTTATGGGGTTAACACAATACTCAAAACCCTAATTTAGTCACAGAATAAATTTTAAAAGTGGCAATTCCTCACCCCTGTTCCTCCAAGAAGAGCTATCTATTTAAACCAAAGAAGATTCTTACCACCTACTATCATTTTTTTTCCTTCAAATCTTTTTCAGCTTTGTATCTTCCCACCTATTCTTCTTACCCTCTTGCCTGAGTCAGGATAAGAGGGTTTTTTTGTGTTTTTTTTGTTTTTTTTTTTTACTTTGGCCACATCTGAACTATGTTCTGGTTCTGAAGCCCTAAAACTGTGCAAAGAAAGGCTGTTTAGAATGCTGCAGGTAAAAGCTATTATTTTTTAAAGTATTGTGGGTTTTGTTTTAAAGCTAAAGACAATATATGTTTAAAGCAGAAAAGTGAAATTATAAATAAGACTTTAATTTTAAAAATGTGTCATTATTTTTAATAAATAGCATTATATTTATAATAGGTGGATGGATGGGTGGATGGATTAATGGACAGAGAGAGAGAAAGAAGGAATAAATAGATGCAGAGATGTGGATAGACATCTATAATGTTTACCATCTTCTGCATATAGTTTTACCTTCTATTTCTTTTCATATAACATTGTTCTATAATCCCTTCCTCATATATTAATTTTAAATATTCTTTTTTAATGATTGGAATACTGCATCATATGGATGTGTGGTAGAACAGTTATCTTAATTTGGGGCTATGTAAGTTGCTTTCTAACTTTTGGAGTTATAGATAGCAGTACGTTAAAAAAATGAATCTCATTCATTTACGTGCCTGACTCTTGATTTTAGCTCAGGTCTTGATTTCAGGATGATGGGTTCAAGCCCCACATTGTACTCTACTCTGGGCATGGAGCCTCCTTAAAAAAGAAATCTCATTTGCTATTTTTTTTTTAAGATTTTATTTATTTGACAGAGAGAAACACAGCCAGAGAGGGAACACAAGCAGGGGGAGTGAGAGAGGGAGAAGCAGGCTTCCCACCTAGCAGGGAGCCCGATGTGGGGCTCGATCCAGGGTCTCCAGGATCATGACCTGAGCCGAAGGCAGTCACTTAACCAACTGAGCCACCCAGGCGCCCATCATTTGCTATTTTTTTTGAGCTATAACTGACATATCACATTATATTAATTTTAGGTGTACAGCATAATGATTCAATACACGCATATGTTGTGAAATGATCTCTACGTTAAGTCTAGTTAACATCCATCACCACACAGTTACAGACTTTTTTGTGTGTGATGAGAACTTTTAATATCTCTCTTTTAGCAACTTGCAAATATACAATACAGTATTACCAACTGTATTCATCTTTGATTATTTCCTTAGGTTGATTCCAGTATGTGGAGCTTCTGGGTCATAGAGTATGGATAGTATATTGTGAAATGTTATTAAGACAAGTTTTTTTATATTTAGTGAAAAAGGCTAATGTTGGTGCCTAACTACTGCCCATGCTTTCCTGCATCCATGTCTATACCGGAAAACTATGGCATTGGTATCATGCCATCATTTCGTGTTTGTGAGTAATAAAGCAGAAGTTTTCATAAGCTCATAGTTTTTGAGGAAAAGAGAGTAGGTATTTTTTTGGTTGCATTTTTATTTATTTATTTATTTTTTTAAGTAGACTCCATGCCAAGCATGGAGCCTAACTCGGTTTGAACTTATGATCCTGAGATCAAGATCTCTTAAGCTGAGATCAAGAGTCAGGTGCTTAACCCACTGAACCATCCAGGCACCACTAGATCAGGTTTTAAACTATACATTTCCCACCTACTGTGTATGATTGTGGTTCAACTTGTTTATTGTATATGCATTTGTCTTCCTATCTGTAAGGAATATGTTAGAATTATTTTGAGTAGTGTTGTAATGATTATAAATAATGTATGTAAAGGGAGTTATACAGTGTTGATTCTGGGTAGATGGTATGCATGTATGTATGTGTGTATTTATTTGAAGGTGGTTATTTATAAAGTCCAGGAATAATTTTAGGAAATGCTACCAATTTCAGAAAATACTACAAATCCATGAATTGGATTTCAGCCAAAGAAATACAGCTCTTCTAGCATGTAAAATCAGCTCTTTAATGACCTTACATGGCCAAAACCTAGATTTCACACCTCAGGTGAACTCTAAACCTGCTTTTATAAGTCAGCAGCAACCCCTTCATAATTATAGCATTATTCAACCCACCATGAAAATCCATTAGTGCATCTGCCTTGTTTTTTTTTGTGAGATTAATAGGGCAATATTATGATTCTCATTGGAAAAGCTGAAAATGATCTTTATGGTAAAAATTGCATGATGAAATTAAAAGCATTGATTTGTCTATAATTTATGACAATTTATAAGCACTTAAATGCATGCATATGTATTTAAATATATTTTTGAAAGTATGTATGTTGACTAATAGTTACCTAGGTGCTGCTAAAATTTATGAATCAGGATTTAAACAAAAGATGTATTTTAGATTCTTTTATGTGAAGAGGCAGCTTCAGTCACTAACTCTTGGCAAGCATTTGCAATAAGATTCTTTTTATGATATTTAAATTTTACAGCAACTAATTTATTCTGGTATATATTCTTTTGTCTTTAAAAGGATTGGTCTCTTTATCCCTATGGCAGCAGCTGTTCTTTTCTGGGTCTCTGTAATTTCTTAAATAAATTAAAATGAAAGGAATTTTAATATTGATCATCAGAATTTCAGCACATATAGGCAAGGCATGCATGTGTTCTCCAGATCATCATTGCTCCAGTAATCCCCATTTCTTTACCCATTGATGGTACGTACTTTGTCCAAAAAGATCTTAGTTTGTCATGTTTATCCTACACTGTCACTGGAGGATTCTTTCTGTTCTCAAATTTGTTCAAAATAATCTGCTTCTCAGGAATTCTCACTGGCCCTATTAGCCTCCTGAACATTTTCACATATCAATCAGAATCCTTAAATCATCTTTAAATTTTGTTTCTGTAGGAAGGAAAAGGGGACTAACATTTGAGGTCCTAGTATTTTGCAGATACTGTGCTATGCACTTTTCATGAGTATACTTTTTCAGTCCTCATAACAGTCCTCTATTTTAAAAATAAAGAAACAGAGTTTAAGAGAGATTAAGTAACTTTGTCCAAGGACAGAAGCTATAAGTGGCAAAGCTAGACTTATTTAAACCAGTGTCTATCTCACTTCAGATCTTTCAGTTTTTCCATTATCCCCACGGAAGAGCAGTTGGGCAGGGATTCTTAAAACACCAAGAATGTATGTGTGTAGGAGTAGACGAAATGAATCTAAGTGGTCAATGGAATTAATCATGGTGCATAGCTATCATGCTGACTTTAACAAATTAATGAAGTATGACAATGGCCAATGAATAGCATGTTACAAAAGCACTGTTATAAATGTATATTAGGAATGATAGAAAATAATATAGTTATGGGAACAGTAATTTAGTAAGAAAAACAGCTAAAGGCACATGAGAACAGGGGAACACATCTTATCTTGAGCTTGAAAAAGAAGCATTGAAAAAAAGTACTTGGGAAGGCACTTTTAGCCAACACAAGTGGCTCTCTGAAGGCAGCCTGAGTCTGTAAAGGGATTGCAAACTAAAGATGCTGACAACATAAAATGTAGTTCAAGATAACAGGCTCCATTAACTTGATATGCTCTTTATTTTAAGTACAAGTAACTAAGAATGAACCTTCTGAGAACAGAGAACTGTAAAATGTTAGCACGCCTAGTCTCATGGTTATCTGTCACTTAAAAACATCTCTTTTTTTCATTTAGGATTTTCTTCTCAGATCATTTTTTTTCTGCCAGAGAACTATTCTTTATAATAAGGTTTTTTAAATGACTTTTTTGAGTCATACAGCATGTCATTGTTTCTGTGTAAAATATAGATTGCAAAGCAGAGGAATTAATGGTTATTCTTCTTTTCTTTTAACAACTGTGTAATGAACACCACCAGTTTTATGCTGGGCTAACTCTGTGAGACTCATAAAGATGAATAATGAAGCAGCCATTGATCATGGGGACTAACAATCCAACAGGGCAGGCAAGCACAAATATGTATGGTATCTACACTTGTTACAAAAAGCATTTCACGAGTGATGTTGAGAATTGCAAGGCCTAAGGGAGGGAAATATGAGTTTGATTTTTAAATATCAAGGAAGACTTCAGGAGGTCAGTAGATAAGACAGTGTATACAAGTAAGGTGGAAGACTAAAATTGAAGCTATTCTCTTGTTTCCTATTTGATGTTTAAATCTCCATAGCTCACTTGACCTTTCTTATTTGTAATACTACATGTAAAACTTTTGCCTTAAGGACAGATTGCATATCTAAGCAAAAAGGGCAAAAAAAAAAGAAAGAAAGAAAGAAAGAAAGAAAGAAAGAAAAAAAGAAAAAAGAAAGGAAAAGGATTTAGAAGAAATCATAGGAGAAAATCTTTATGATCTTGGAATAGGAAAAGCTTTATTAAATAATACCTGAATAGATTTATGGTGTCTTAATCTTTTCATTTGTCTTTATTAACCAGCAAGAGAGTGAAAGACAAAACAGACAAATATGAAGATATTTGTGATACTGTGTGTGGAAAATGACTGATAAATGAAATATATTTTTGAAAAATCTCAGAATTGGGCTCCTGGGTGGCTCAGTGGGTTAAAGCCTCTGCCTTCAGCTCAGGTCATGATCTCAGGGTCCTGGGATCAAGGCCTGTGTTGGGCTCTCTGCTCAGCAGGGAGCCTGCTTCCACCTCTCTCTGCCTGCCTCTCTGCCTACTTGTGATCTGTCTGTCAAATAAATAAATAAAATCTTAAAAAAAAATCTCAGAATTGAATAAAGAAAGCAATACAGTGACAAATAGGTGATCAGATCACATTATAAGATAGGATGCTCATATGCCCCATAAACATAAGAAAAATGTAGTTTACTTTCCTTGATTATTGGAAAAATGCAAATTAAAATCATAATTTCACCAGAGGAAATTAAATGAAAAACAAAAAATTCCAAATGATGAGGAGGATGTAGAGAAACTAGAACTCTCATATACTTACTCTTAGTAGAAGTATAAACTGGTGAAACCACTTTGGGAGCTGTGTGACAGTTTCCAGTAAAGTTAGATAAAAGCTTACCCTGTGACTCAGGAAATCATTACCCTAGGGCTATACCTGTATTAGTTTTCTGTTGCTGCTATAACAAATTACTATAAATTGTTTGCAAGAATGATCCATCATTAAACAAGGCAGGACCACACTCATAACACATCAGCAGCTTTTTTTCCTTTTCACTTCTGTCCTGTTCCAAGACTATTGACCTTGACCTTAAACTCTGGGTGTCAGCATTTCCTACTTTTGCTTTTAGCTTGACCTTAAAGAATTCCTTCCAACCTATAATGTTACTGTGTTGCTTGCTATGTCTTAATTCTCACAGGAGACTGACAAAGATTTTTACTACTTTCCTAATATCTCAACGTGATTTTTTTAAGGATCCAGAAAAAAAAAATTGTATTACTTCACTGAGAAAGGAATTACTTCATAGAAACATTACTATCCAATAGGTTTTGAGTAACTGGCTGTCCAAACAGAGGACAGCCAGTTAAATTTGAATTTCAAATAAAAACAATTTTTTTGAGTATAAGTATATACCATGCAATATTTGGGGCATGGTTATGCTAAAAAAATTTTTTTTTATGGGGCGCCTGGGTGGCTCAGACCTTAAGTGCCTGTCTTCGGCTCAGGTCATGATCCCAGAGTACTGGGATCGAGCCCCACATTGGGCTCCCTTCTCAGCAGAAGGCCTGCTTCTCCCTCTCCCATTCCCCCTACTTGTGTTCCCTCTCTCTCATGCTCTCTCTCTGTCAAATAAATAAATAAAATGTTTTAAAATTTTTTTGTTTCTATGAGAATCAAATTTAACCAGCATCCTACATTTCTGTTTGCTTAATCTGACAAGCCTGCCAAACCAACATTATGTGACAGTGTAATTCATCTGGCAGCAGTTTTCTCCAAACCTCAGAATCTGCTGTGTTCTGTTGCTTTAGTGTTTTTTAGGTCTCAGATTCATCTTTACTCAGTTGTTTGTCCATGTGTCTTACTCATTGCCCTCTCTCCATTTGGGACAGGGTATTTTTTCTGAAAGCCATTCTTAACTTGTCTGGGTTTCCAAGTTCTCTTTCTTTCTCAGTTTCTTTCAACAAGAGCTGGTTCCTCCTGTGCCTCCAGGCACTCTCTACAGAATATATTAAATAGGAGAGATCATTTGGAACTAGCCAAACTCTGCCTCGGTAAAAACGTTCACTATTTGAACTTTTGAATTAATTGAGACTGCCCCCTAGATGACATTATACCTGATTTTATTGCATGAACTGATCACTTGTTCTCTTGGGTTCAGCATCTGAACTTCTTCCTGGGTAAGTTTCCTTTTGGTTTAGAAAGAATGTTTAAAAGGATTCACCATAGCCAGCAGGGATTCTCCTGGTCTCAGCAAGCTTTTTCTTTCCACCTTACTCAGCCATGAACTTGTATCTGCTTTTGTTATATCGGAAGGACAAGGATGAGAAGACTGTATGGGATACAGTGGCATGGCCCGTTAGAAGTAAAAGTGAGACAGTTTGGATTTTCTTCAGCTTATAATTCTAAATGCTTTTTCAGTCAAAGGTCAAACTTTGTGATATGTTAATTAATTCCTTGATTATGCTGAATCTAAAAGCCTGAGTACTTTGAGTGTAGGGAAGAAAACCAACGTGTCTCACCACAGCCATCTTAATATACGCAGTCAAGAGGAGGAAACACCATCCTATTTCAAAGACAAGGCCAGAATTCAGTGTGATCCCACACACTCCTTTAAAGCAAAAATACTTAGGTAGGAGTGGCTTGTAGAGATACATGTTCCAATTTGGGAAGGGAAGGCAGAGGAATTGAGAGCAAGACCAGCTAGGAATAGAAGAGGGAAACTAACAGCATTTAGATCATTGCACTTCAGTGAGCACAAGACCCCTGTGGGGCCTTTGCATGTCAATAGCAGGATATGTCCATGGGGAGAGAAGGTCCATTTAGGGATGTGCAGCAGGTCAGTATACAGAGCTCATATTCATTATCTTTCCATTGATGTTTCTGAGTCCTTACAGGCCCTGGGCACAAGGGAGGTATCTGGAACAATATTTCCATAGTAACATATATAAAAGTATAGTATCTATGGCCAGATTAGATAGGTCTAGCCTCAGCAATCTCATTTGCTATCTGTGTGGTCTTGGGAAATTTACTTAATTCCTCCCCCTTAATTGCCATGTGATTGATGTTAGGGTTGAATGGATTGCATAGAAAAATGTCTAGCATATGAGGACTATATACACCTTAGCTGCTATTAATATTATTAATTTGTGTTATCTCATCAAGTGGAGCTTCTCACAATGTCCCCTTGTGCAGTAAGAAAATGGGCAAAGTAGAAGGGAACTAATTCTCTTGAGTAAAGCAACATTCTAGAAGGCTTCTGTTCATTTCTCAGGATTAGAATAATTTTTAGAAAGTATGAATTTTAACTCTTTCTTAACCTTAAAAAGCAGATGATTATCTTCGTTTGAGGAAACTGACCTCAGACATACATCCTTTCTGTCTTTGAGTGGCAGCAGTATGTATCTCTTGGTGCTGATTCTAAAGAAACAGGCTGGTTAAATAAACTATTCAGAAAACATCGGCAGGAGTAGAAGGCAGGTAGGGAGCATTCAGAAGTTCAGTAACCATAGTTCCCTCCTTCCTAACTCTAGGAATTATAAAGGTATAAGAATCACCTGGACCATACCACAGTAGGCCCACAGCTGTCTTTGTTAAGGATAGCTTTATTTCACAAAAACATTTGGAACTTCCTGTTTTCATGTGGGCCTAAGTTTGCTTTAAACACATATCAATAGATATTCACACAGTAGTGTTAAATGAAAAGATTATATGGAACACTGAAATTGGCACTAGAGAGAGCTTTAAGATAGGGATATAATCCCTAGAAAGAAATTTTTGTCTCCCATTAATGGAATCATGTTCATTGCCTAAGGCAGAAAGCTATGAGAAGAGTTGTTTAAATTTTCTTTCCTTTTATGAAGACGATTCCCGTGCTTTGTTTTAAATAGGTAATTACATATCCTAAGTCAGAATCACATCTTTGTTCTTCATTTGATAACTTACAAACGAGGTATATTTAGGGCAGAAGATGAGACTCTAATAAAGCACTTACGAGCTTCCCCTCCTACTACTCCTGCTACTGTTACTACGACTGCTGCCGCTACTACTACAATAACCGTTACAGTATTCCTCAACATTGTAGAGCTGCTCCTATATGCTGACCTTTGCTGGGCAGTTGACTCTGCTGATTTATTTAATGACCCGACCAGAGCTCTACAGGTGAAGAAGCTGAAGTGAATTGATTGTTAGACAAATCAAGATTATTCTCCTAGTAGAGTTGTTAATCTCTTGGCTCTGTGGGAGTTGAATTTTGACTTTATCAAATTATCTAAAAATTGCATTTGGTCATTTGACCCCATTCTGTGCTTCTATCCCCTCCTCTATTAAATTCGAATAATAGTGTTTGTCACATAGGAGATGTTGTTAGGATACTGAAGAAGTTACTAAAGAGAAAACACTATGAACAAAGAATAAATGCTACCTATTATTACTTAATATGATCTGCCTTAGGTGTCACAAAGTTTTGTGTGACATAATTAAGGAAAAGCAATTATCCTACAAAAATTGGACAAATGAATCTTGGTTATAATATGCTAGGTCTGAAAATATTACAGCCAGTGTATCTAAAGATAAGTACTTAATCAGAGCAGAAATCTTACTGTTTCTTTTTTCTTTTCTTTTCTTTCTTTCTTTTTTTTTTAATCTTACTGTGAGTGAGGAACTAGGCTGATGCTGGAGACCTGCAGTAGTTTGGGTGAAGGCTCTGGAGGGGTGTCTCCTCATTGGAGGGCAGCTTGAATACTTGCCTTACTGAGGTGGCCTGATGCCAAATCCATCACTAATAAAGATGTCTTCGACACTACCCATGTATATGCATTTAATAAGTGCTGAATCTTTCACCAAGAGGATTTTACTTGTTGTTTGCATATCTGATCAAAGCAGAAAGCTGTACTGAATAAATAATATTTAGCCTTATTGAAATAAATAATTATATAGACGAGTGCGCAGTTTTTTTTTAAAGATTTTATTTATTTGACAGACAGAAACACAGCCAGAGAGGGAACAAAGCAGGGGGAGTGAGAGAGGGAGAAGCAGGCCTCCTGCCGAGCAGGAAGCCCCATGTGGGACTCTGTCCCAGGTCTCCGGGATCATGACCTGAGCTGAAGGCAGTCCCTCAACCAACTGAGCCACCCAGGGGCCCCGAGAGCGTACTTTTGTAAGAGTTCTTTCTTTGGAAGGAGTTTCTCTTAGCAATAACTGCATGCATGAAGATAAGTATTTTGATTTGTGTTCATGGATGTGCATAGAATATATAACTTGCATGATGTGTGCTTATATGTACATTTATCTATGTGTATGTTTGCGAGTATGCTTACACATTTGTTAATAGTCCTTTACATATGTGCATTAGATTCTTGTTAACTGGCTTTTTTATAACTACATGTTCATGATGCACATTTGCAATTTCAAACATAATTTATGTTAAATATATTTTCTTAACCATATTTACATTCTCATCTTTTCAAGAATTATTAAAGCTTGGTTTCTATATGAGGGGACTGAGGTTTAGGGATTTTAAGTAACTTATCTCAGGTCACATGCCTATAGTCCATGTGGTACTAAATCCTGTCTTTTTGTTCATTTTCTATCTAGCTCGTCTTGCTCATACCTTACTGTTTCAATTTAAATAAAAAAAATTATGCATCTCTTTCTCACTTTTCTTCTCTTAATTAGTCAAGTAATTGGTTTTCCTATAGGATATAGATATTCTTATCACATATATATGCATATATATGTAATTTGATTTCAAGCAAAGCTGAAATAACTAATTTAGATTAGACAAATTCAATAGATCTATCAAACACTTGTAATATACCATGTAGTCTGATAGGATATGCTTTTATGGATAAGAATCTCACTGCCTTACAGTTAAGATAATTGTTATAGTAAACTATATAAAGTATGGTAGGGCAGGGAATGGCTCTTTTATGACTCTTGTATTAATGGTTTTAGGGGACTGGATTCATTTGATACATTTTATCTCAGAAGAACGGCATCCTCCTCCCTTTTTAATATAAGTTCCATGGATAAGATAATTTAGATTGGACATCATAAAACCTATCATTTTGCCCCTAAGATAACATACCGTGTATAACTCCAGAGGTGCTTATTATATGGTTCTGAATGAGTGTTTATTATCCAGTATTTTAAAATACCCAAACTCTCATTCTCTTATATTAATATTGGGCTAATAGAGTCATTTTAGAGTGTGTAATTTAAGTTCTTTATTCTACGGAAAAGTCAACTGAGAACAAGTGATGTTAATTCTAGTTAATTTTCCAAAGTCATGAATTGAAAGAGACAGCAATGTACAGTAATCTATGAAAATGCCATCCCACTGTCAATGAAGAGCTTATAATGAAATTATTATTACCAACACCAACACTGTTGGTAATAATAATGGGGCACCTGGGTGGCTAAGTCAGTCAAGCAACACTATAATGGAGTTTGATTCAATAAAGTTTAACTGAATATCATTAGTATCTTCATTATTAATTTTAATCAAGTGCATGCATGATAATCACCTATTGCCAAAACTACTTGCCTACTTCTATCATGTGTCACCTGTTGAGTGTTTGCATTTGTCTTTGGTGAAATTTAGATTTACGAACGTTAGCTTCAAAGAATGAAATGATTGACATTGTGTGTCCACGGTCACAGCAGTACTCATTGTACTTATTGGAGCCACTGTTTTGGGTGAAGATTGCTGAATGAAAGATATTAATGGCAAAACATAATGGGAGGCTAACATTATTTACTATAGTTATAGCTCTAGAATTTTTCTTTAGTGACTGAGATTAAACTTGTAATGCTTCGATATTTAATGCTCTACCAGTGTTTACATAGATACCAGCATATACTTAGATATTGACAGTCTTTATTCCTGATTTGAAGTAGCATCTAGAGTTTAAAGAATTGTGACAGTCAATTAAAAACTTTCTAATGATAAAAAAAAATAACAATACTCTAGTTAAGGGGCCATAAATGTAGGAAGGATAAGTAGCTTTAATACAAAAGACTGATAAGGAATTCCATGAAAAGTTTACAATGTAATTAATCATATACTTATAGTACTTCTTTTTAAAATATTTTATTTATTTATTTGACAGAAAGAGAACACAAGTAGGCAGAGTGGTAGGCTCCCTGCCGATCAGGAAGCCTGATGCGGGGCTCAATCCTAGGACTCTGGAATCAAGGCCTGAGCCAAAGGCATTCACTTAAGTGACTGAGCAACCCAGGTGCCCCTGTAGAAGTACTTCTAATCACTGTTTAAAAACACAGAATGTAACAACTCTGAATAACTTCCTGCCCTCAATTAAGAAAATCCTTACTATAAATTTGCATATCACAAAATTAACACCATAAGTGTAGAGTGGCCCTCTTTGGTTTTATTGCTAGTACCTATCAGTCAGTAAGTGCAGATTTGTCCCCATATCTTTGACACTGAGTATTATAAAACAATTGAAAGTAATTCATATGCCATATAATGTCTTTAAGGAATTAGATATTTTTCAAAAGACACATGGGGAAGTATCCCAGAAAAGAATTTGGAATCTGGAAATGAGGAGGGGAATAGGAAAGCTTAGGTTGTTTGAGTTGCTGAGCTGACTTCATAGAAGGGAATGGAAAAGGGCCTAAATTGAAAGCAAGACCTATCAGGTGTTTTTTCAGAAGTGGTTTTGTTTCCAGTATAGTTACTTACACATAGGTGTTCATCCATAGTAGTTCTATTCCTTCCCCTTTCCTAGAAATGTGCACATGGTAAGAATTAATATCTATTAAATAAATGTACAAAGCACAATTGCTTTCTATCATTAAATGTATTTATATAGTAATGGCAGAATTGACATAATTATATTCAGGTCCTCTTGACAGTGATTTGTCTTCTATTTAGATGCTAGAAAACAGTGACCTTGCACCTCCAGTTGACTGATGCTGTCTTAAATATCTTTCCCATTAAGTTAAAGTATCCATCAGACTAGGACCTGCTGGTCATGTGCAGAATTGTCATTCAGGTTCAAATGAGGGCTCTTGTGCTTAAGAAACCTATAAGCATATATGCATACACACACACACCTCATAGTATGAAACTGTAAGTGCAGGACAGAGTACCACAGTAAGGGAAGAATGTGGAAATCATGGCAGTCGCTGGTCCACACCATTGATGGAATCTTATGGACATATTGTGAAAAACTCTATAGTTGAAAAAGTCCTTTAAACAGAAACTGGATCTTCTCTCTGAGATAATTCCCTTGTCATTGTTTTTCACAGCTTCACGTTCTGAATTCTGGAAAGTTCTTTCTTGTTTAGTATCCTTATTGGAGATCTGAAGTGGGTTTTGCAGAATATATTCTCTGGGCTGATTCCTGTCAGTAAGCATTGAGAGGTCTGAGGACTGTTTACCAGTCATGGGCTTTCCTGATAATATGATTTCCCTTGAAAATTTTTGAGGTTTTGATCCATTTGCTTCTACAGCTATCACGTTTACATACAATCAGTCAACGCAACTAAATTTCTTTCCTGAATATAGAACTCATGTCTGCATATTTCTTTCCTGCTTCCTCAATTCCCCCTTCTCTGATCCTCTCTCTCTTCCTCTCTCTTTTTTGTCTTATTCTTAATCTGGTTTTTGCCCAGGAGTTTAATCCCTGTATTCAATTTAGAACTGTTAATAGATTTCTATTCCTTAAAGTATTTGTCCATCTCATTTCTTACTATTTTAAATCCAGAAACAGTAAACTTTTCCAACTTTGCAAATCCCCAAATTTCCTGGATTCTTTCCTATCATTTATGCTCTCAAAGCAAATAATTCTTGTTAGAGCTCATCATTTTTTGTTTAATGTCTTGCTTGACATGGGAAGTAATGGCTAACACACACTAATGTTTTGCCTTTTTCCATCACTCCCCTTGAACTGTAGATTTCTAGACACTTGGTCTGCCTTTCAAGTTACTAACAAGCAAGTGTTTTACAAACTATTTTACCACTAAATTCAATGGATCTCTGTTTTTCCAGGCTCTAGTTCTTATTTCCTTGTCACCTTCCAATGGCACATAGTTTATATTTTTGTTATTATAGTGACACCTCACTTCAAAGTACTAATTCTTACATTATTTAGCATAGGATATTCTCTAATAATAAGTAGACCTGAAATTTATAATGCCTCAAACAACAGCCTGAGGTGGATGTTTCTGATCTATAAGCAGTTGTCTTCTTTGCAAAGACCTGTTTTCTTTTGTCTTTACAATCTTCTCTGGTCTTGTTATCATCGCACCCAGCTGAGAGGGGAGGTAGCATGGAGGCATATAGGGAGCATACACACCTCTTGAAAACCTTGGCTTCAGAATGATACATAATACTTTTTTTCATGTCAGACCCATGGTCACACCACACTGCAAAAGAAGCTGTGAAATGTAATCTAGTTATGTGTTAGGAAAAAGAACAAATACATGTTGATGAACATTTTTGCCTGCTATAGGTCCCTTTGATAGTTTTTCCATTGTTAAGGTAGCCTGGCCACTAAAAATAAAATGATTATGTATTAAACTTTTTTTTCCTATGGGAAGGTAAAGATGGTGAATAATTGATAAAGAATGGTTATGTACTCATCTTATTATGGTTTTTTTTTTCTTTTGTTTTTTACCCTTTGGATGAATTGTAGGCTCCTTCAAAAAAGGACTCAGGGTCTTCAATTTTGAGTATTTACAGTGCCCTAAGCATAAACATGACAGCATGAGTACCAAATAAATCATTGTTTTTCTGTTCATCATTTAATGCTCTAGAGCAGAGTTCAGCATTTTTTTTCTATATGGCCAGGTAGTAAACCATTTAGGCCTTTCTAGCAACATAGTCTCTGTCACAACTATGAAAATTTGTTTTAGTATAAGAGCAGCCATAGACAATAAATAAATAAATAAATGTGGCTCTCTTCCAGAAAACCTTTACTTATAAAAAACAGGCAACAGTCAGGAGTTTGGACCCTAGTGGTAATTATCATTTTCCTCTCACCAATTGTTTGACACAGAACAACTTTATTAGACTCTCTGAGTCTCTGAATTCCACTGTAAAGTGGAAAAAGCTCTTGCCTGTTGGTAGTTTTAAAAACATGATAATGTGAGAATTGCCAGTCACGGAGCCTTGCCCAGAGAAGTTTCTCATTCATTAGACACATGTTATCATCATATCTAATCCATGTCAAATGTTTATAGGTGAGAAAGTTAATTTTGAATGTATTTCTAGTCTTTGAAGAGAATAAGGAGAACTGAAACAATTATTTTTCCTTTTGTTTTTCACCATGAATTTGATAATGGATGCTCAGTAAATATTTAAGTAAGGGCTTGAAGACTAGTCTGTCTGTGTTGTCATATACTAAACACATGAGGACCCATAACATTGCTGTGCAACAGTGATTCTTAACCTTTCTGATTTTATATTCCTCCCATTACTGTATCAAAGAACAAGGATCGCAGCATGATAGAAATAATAGGGCACTTTATTCTGAGAAATACAGAGAGATGTTTATAGACATTGTGGTGTTTCATTTATCATTGATGGTAAATTTTAAGGACAGGATTACTGCTTTTGTATTGATGGAAACCAGTTTTATAGCTCTGGCTTTAAAACAAACGATTCTGTTCAGTTTTGAAATGTATATTGTTTTGTACTGATACAGATGAAAAAGAAAGATATTGCCATGGTAACTAAAACCCAAAGATAATAATAATTTTTAAATTGAAGTCATATTATTGTCAGGTGAGGTTGGCAGAAGAAATCTGCAATACTTGTTAAAGGGATATAACAAGTGAAGGATGGTGGGTTCTCATGAACTATTTTTGAAAAACCTACAGCCCATTGAGACATTTTCTTATTCCTCCAGGGTTATGCTTATAGTTGGTTAATCACAACTCTTAGAGAACCTGGAAGAAAAAAAAATTCTATATTCCTTCCTAGATTAGAAATTCATAGGATGGCTCTATATGAGTACTGTGTGAATGGACTTTTAACTTGCAGTAAAAAATATTTCTTTTTAATGCATGAAAAAAATTATTGTTACAGTTAATTTTTTTCCACATGTGATCTAATCAGTATTTGAAGTACTACCATATGCTGAAAAGACTGGTGAGTAATTAGGACATCAAATGAATGAGATAATGTCTATTTTTGAGATACTAATATACTAGTGGAACACAGGAGTAAGCAGGCATATTTAATACAATGTTACCAGCTATAGAGGTGGAGACAAGGTACTATTAGGAAAAGAGGAAATAAGTCAGTGCATATCTCTTACAAGTATTAAATGGGTCACTTCTTGATTATTTTCATTGTATAGAGTCACATGTCAATCAAGTGACACTATTACTCCTTTTCTTTCATTATATTATTCAAGCCATTGGCTATTTGAAAGAAACAAATTTAAAACAACATAATTTAAACAATAATTTAAAAATTCGGTGCATCTTTTTATATGTTGAAATGACATTATAGTTAGTCATTTTTTACTTGTAAACAATTATAACTATATGGCAACCGGAATAGTATTAAATTCTGTCTCTCACATTTTTTTCTTGCTTCTACCCAGAAATGAAGTGCTTTGAAAATATTCAGGTTCACACTAGTAAAGACTATCTTAGAAAGAGATTTCTGTGTGTGTGTGTGTATATATATATATATATATATATCAGAAGAAATTAGTATTAGAAGCATATATATATATATATCTGATATATATATCAGAAGAAATTAGTATTAGAAGCATAACATTAGCTACTTAGACCTCTCGTATCAGAATTTACAAATATCCCTCCACCTACAGCATTTACGAACACCCTGTTTGTAGGATTTGTACACATCATTTTTTTTGAACCTGTCAATACTCTTGTGAGTTAAATATACCATTTATATTATAACCCCAATTTTAAAGATTATGAAATGGAAAGTTAAATGATTTACTTAAGGCCACACAGGTATTAACTGGTGGAATCAGCTTTAGAACCAAGCTCTTCCTAGACATTTCTCATTCTGCGTGAATTATATTATAGTGACCATCTGTAAGAATGGTTTACAAGAGGGGCTCCCGGGTGGCTCAGTTGGTTTAGCAACTGCCTTCAGCTCAGGTCATGATCCTGGAGTTCTGGGATTGAGTCCTGCATGGGCTCCCAGCTCTGCAGGGAGTCTGCTTCTCCCTTTAACCTTCTCCTGTCTCATGCTGTCTCTCACTCTCTCACTTTCAAATAAGTAAATAAAATCTTAAAAAAAAAAAAAAGAACAGTTTACAAGATTCAAAATAGTATCCTGGAATCTTATTGATTACCTAAAGATATCACTTGGAGAAAGAACACGGTATACTGAGAGAACAATAGTTTAAAAATCAAAGGGTAAGAATTATGGCCCTAGCACAGACTTTAGTGATGCTTCTAACCAGGTGGAAGTTACTTGATCTCAGTTTTCGCATCTAGAATATTGATACGGTAGTAGCCTCCCTAACCATACCCCAAATTGCTGTGAAGATCAGAGAACTTTATAAACTACAAGGCCTTGTCTAATCATAGAGTATCATCATAAAGTTGCACAGTAATAAATGCGGACGACAGTATACCCTCCTTTGTGGTTAGATACCTGCTATGCTTTTATATAGTAGCTAGGAGATGCAACTTCCAACTTTGGCTCTGCTACTACTTGACTGTATGTCTTTGAAAAATTCCCATAACCTAAGTCTGTTTCCTGATCTTTAATATTAGGATGAACTGTATAATCTCTAAAGCCTTTTCTGTGTTACAGTATGTGATTTTAAGTGAATCCAACCATACTTTTGGCTTAGACTTCCTAATCATCAGCAGAATAAATTGCAGAGACAGCTGGCTGGGTTAGGGGTACAGTCTCTGGCCACAGAAGTGCATAAAACTGAGGGGACCACATAGTCATCAAACAGATGACAGAGCTCTCATTAGCAATGTGCTGAAGCTATTGACATCCAGGGACAATTGCAGCTGGCATTTTCTCCATGTTAGGATGCCTGTTCAGTTAGTTTTTCTGTGCTAGCTCAGTCTGAGCTCATCCTCTGAAAAATAAAGTATTCTTTGTTTAATAATCAGAGTTGGGAGAGTAATCATTAAGTTCACACTTTATGGCACAGCTAATGTGTGTATACTGACATGCTATGTAATGGTAAAAAAATGAATAAATGGTACTCACCTTTCTGTTTTAGAAGGAGCATGCACTTTGATACTGAAGAGCTTTGAGTTAGGGGCATGATCTGTTGTATATCGGCTGTATTTCTTTCTTTTTTTTTTTTAAAGATTTTATTTATTTATTTGGCAGAGAGAAACACAGTGAGAGAGGGAACACAAGCGGGGGCAGTGAGAGAGGCAGAAGCAGGCTTCCTGCCGAGCAGGGAGCCCGATGTGGGGCTCAATGTGGGGCTCGATGTGGGGCTTGATCCCAGGTCTCCAAGATCATGACCTGAGCTGAAGACAGTCACTTAACCAACTGAGCCACCCAGGCGCCCCTCGGCTGTATCTCTTTTATTTGCTATTATGTTCACAACTAACATCGTACCTGATGAAAGTAGATACCTGTTATTTGTTGGCCAAATAGATTTTTTTTTGG
Organism: Spilogale gracilis; assembly: GCA_004023965.1. Lineage (NCBI taxonomy): Eukaryota > Metazoa > Chordata > Mammalia > Carnivora > Mephitidae > Spilogale > Spilogale gracilis. The sequence goes on along the minus strand of PITA01009649.1, from coordinate 31,557 downwards.
TTATATCATATTTTCTCTAAGTTTCTTCAGAGAAAATGGGAATAATAACACCAGATTTATAGAGTGGTTGTGAGAATTAAATGCCATAAGAACAGAAGGACCTTTGTATGGTAGTCACTCAGTAAATATCCCCATTTCTTACATAAACTCTGCTATATTTTCTTATATTCTAGTATAAGTGAAGTATTGAAGATATTTGCTAACACAGATTTAAAACTAAAATAGTCTATATAATAAATAAACCATATCAGCAAAAGGAGCAGATATTTCAGATTGAGAGATGAATATGATAAACAGACAAAAAGATGCAAGTAACTGAAAGCCATTGGTGTAACCACTTTGATCAGAGAGACATACAAATAGACCAAACATGGTGGAAACCACACATCTCCCTTTTCTTATTGCCCATTGCAATGATGATCTGAATCGAAACTGATAAGCATGAACACACTTGCAAGTTTTGCTCAAAATTGAAGACTACTCTAGATTAGAGTTACAGAGAATGTTTTGGAGAACTATCCATAGTGACCAAACAGGAGGGTTTTTTGTTTGCTTGTTTTTTCTTTGTTTTGTTTGTTTGTTTGTTTGTTAAGAAAAATGGCATTAGCTAAGAAAGAAAGCTTATAGGTGATAGTCATAGAGACCCAAGTTCAAGTTATACCTCTGATACCTGTACATTGTGAGAACAGGAAGAAATAATTTAATATCTATAGGCATCAAATGCTATCACCTAAAAAAGTGGAGATAAATGGGCACCTGGGTTACTCAGTCATTAAGTTCAGGTCATGATCTCAGGGTTCCAGGATTGAGCCCCGCATCCGGCTCCCTGCTTAGTGGGAAGCCTGCTTCTTCCTCTCTCACTCCGCCTGCTTGTGTTCCCTCTCTAGCTGTGTTTCTCTCTGTCAAATAAGTAAATAAAATTTAAAAAAAAATAAAATAAATAAAAATAAAAATGAAAAATTGGAGATAAAAATACCGATTTTGCAGAGTGATTGTGAGGATTAAGTGAAATTCTGTGCTCAACACATTGCAGGAACAGACTACTGCCACAGCATCCAAAATCTAGTAGATAGTCAATAGGTAGTTACTGGTAATTCAAGGGTCACTGAATGAATGATTAATTGGGACATTATCACTTTAGAAGGAAGATATGATGATATGATATGAAGTTACCTATAACAATAGTAAGTACTCAAAAATATTTCCTTCCTTTGACTGAGTAGAGGATTATTAAATATCTGTTAGAATTTTTAACTGTAACCCAGATAATTAGGATCATCAGAACATTTGGAGGCCTGATGATTAACTCAGTTAGGAATAATTTAGATACCACCTTCCATGTAAATGCTCAACATTCAGAAAAAATCCTGATTTCTCTGTTCTGCTTAGAACAGTTTATTGCCAAATTTAGCAATGGCAATACTTCATGAGGATGTGACCAGTGCAATGTACAGAGCCTTGCAAGACGAGCCTTGCTTTTGGGATCTGAAACCCGATAGTTGCCATGTTGAAATTCTTAATAATTTGGTCTTTGTTTTTTTGTAAATGAATCCTGATCATAAAATGAAACATTCTTTGAGGAATTGGGACTTTGGCTCATAAATGATGTTGCCTCCCACCCCTTCTCCACATTCTAGGGATGGGTTTCTCTCTTGTTTGCTTTCTGTTTTCTGTCAGTTAAGCTCCTAGCCTGGTTTCCTCTTCCTGTCACTGCCTATGACTGTTAACATGCCACCCAGGGTGGCAATTTTATGGGAGGCCCATGTTCTTCCATTGCAGTGCCACCGCCACTCCCTGATTTGGACACATGTACAAGGATTTAGAGTCAGGCACACGCCTTGCATTTTCTTGGACTAGGCAAGGTGGCAGTCACCCCTGGACTTGCTGGCAGTGCCATTGCATATTCAACAGGATCTCAGCATGGCCTTCATACCCAATCCCCTAATTTGGATGCTGAGCATATCCTGAAACAAAAGAGAGGAAAGTTTTCAGTGTCTGAACAGCCATCTGCCTGCCCTGGGTTAAAGTGGTAGGCCTGTGGGAAGGGGAGGTAAACTTGCCTACCCTCAAGCAAGGCCTTGTGTTCACATTTTGCACTGGGTCTCACAAATCAGGTAGCAGATCCTGAATGTGAGGCCCACAGTATGGCTGAGACTAAAGCTAGCACATATGCTATAATGTGACTAAGGTTTGTCCCCATCATGCACACACACATCTAGACATCTGAGGTTTCTCTTGGTAAGGAGCCCCTATTTTTGCAGCTGTGTAGTGAACATATTCACTTGTAAGTCTCAAATACCTCAAATTCGAATGGCTTAATTAACACTCAGGATCACTTCCATCCAACCCTACCCTCACTCCCAGTCTGATTATTTTACAAGAATGTCATGATTATTTTATTCCCTTTTACAACCTAAGAACTCAGAGTCACATTTGAAAATTCCGTGTCTTTCACCCCCTTTAGGTGATGTACATCAATTGTGGCTCATAGAATTCAGTTTCATATCTGTTTAATCTAGCCATTTCTCTTTGTCTTCACTACCATCATCTTAATGTAAGCTCCCACAACTTGCCTCATCAACTATATCCACTCTTTCCTGCCCTCAGCTACTAGGATGATCTTCTTGCAAAGCAAATCTGATCACATTACATCCTCTACATTAACCTCGTAAGCTTCTGATTTTCCTTAGGAAAAAAAAGCAAATTCTTAATTTGGCCTGAAAGACCCTACATGATCTATCTTCCCCTGTCTTTCCCTTCAGCTTTGTCATACATCATGCTCCTTGATCCTGACTATGCTTTGGCCACACATGGCTTTTCCTAACTCCTCTGAATGTAAATATACTCATGCTGGTTTAGTAACTCACCTTCCCAATCTTCTAATCAACTGCAACTTTCTTGCAGATTGTAGCTTCCTTACTGCTTCCTTGGAAGAGCCTGCTCTGAGTTTTAGGGTTGTCACACAACACAGAGCCTAATGTAGCATGCTTTGGTAATAACATATTTAATTTTTTATTTATATGTATGATTCTTTGGTTAATGTCTGCCTTTGCTCACTGGACTATGGACAGATGTATTGTATTTCCAGAGTTTCTCACAGTGAATGGCACATAGTAGCTGCTTAATAAGTATTGATTAATTCACTGAATGATTGAATGTGCATTTAGTATGTTTTTCTTTAGTAAAACCTTTATAGAAGATAATATATTTCCTATCATGCAGTATGTGCCATGACTAAAAGTCACAGGTTAATAAAACTGTGCAACTTTTGGAGTATTTAATCTTTTTGTATCTTAGAGGTACTTAAACTATAAATCAGTTGGATAATAGTCTGTCAAAGATATAAATCCTTTTTTTTTTTTAAGATTTTATTTAATTGACAGAGAGAGAGAGACAGCAGAGAGAGAACACAAGCAGGGGAAGTGCTTCGGAAAGGGAGAAACAGGCTCCCACCAAGCAGAGAGCTGTAGATACAGGGCTTGATCCCAGGACCCTGGGACCATGACCTGAGCTGAAGGCAGACGTTTAATGGCCTGAGCCACCCAAGTGCCCCAAAGATATCTGTCATTTAATAAGGAATCCTCTTTGGGTGCCTGGATGGCTCAGATGGCTAGATGTCTACCTTGATCTCAGGGTCTTGGGAATGAGCCCCACCCCACCTTCATGGAGTAGGGCTCCCTGCTAAGCAGGGAGTCTGCTTCTCCTTATGCCCCTCACCCCACTCTTGCTCTCTCTTTCTCTCTCTTGCACATGAGCATGTTATCTCTCTCTCTCAAATAAATAAATAACATCTTGGGGCACCTAAGTGGCTCAGTCAGTTAAGTATCTGCCTTTGGCTTAGGCCATGATCCCACGGTCCTGGGATCAAGCCCCACATCGGGCTCCTTGCTCAGTGAGGAACCAGCTTCTCTTTCTCCCTCTGCCTGCCAATGCCTTGCATGTGAACTCCCTCTCTCTCTCTGACAAATAAATAAAATCTTAAAAAAATAAAAAATAAAGTTCTATTCCCTAGACCCTAAACTATAGGATTCTCACATATTTGCTAGATAAATGCTTATATTAGACCTTGTAAACACCTAGGATATGACATGCACTTACGACTCCCCACCACCTTGTCTTAGCATTGACCTACCCAACTGAGCATAGTCCGGTACACTTGAGGGAGAAGATTCATCAGCCTGCCAGATATCTATTTCTCATACATGTCCAGATTAAAGACATTTCTAAAACATTTCAAGAACTTGGCAGTGATTAGGACCCTTTCATACTTCTTCAGTAGTGTTCACAAGTGGAATTCAGAGTTTTGGAGTCAGACGACTCAAGGTGAATGCTTGGCATGCCATCTACTATCTCTGTGTGTCTGAACTAGTCAATTATCTTTAGTTCTCCATCAATAAAGTAGGCTTGGTAGTAATGATTTTGCATGGAGGTCATTAAAGAACCAAGTGAGATATTATAAGTCAAACCAGCTTTCTAAAGAATAAGATACCTTGTTATGCTTGTTATCATTTATTTTCACTTACTGATTTATGAGTTATTTTATTTCTAAAGATTAGACTGCAGATGTGACTTTTTGCTGTATAATTAACATGTATCTATTCAGAAAGGAAATCACTTAATAATAATTCTGTAGATGCAGTTTCTGTAGGAGGTTACCACAGAGAATTCTGAGTGTATGGTTTTATAATGCCGAGTCTAAGATATGGCTACATGCTAACTATATGATGATGGTGATAATAGCAAATCCCGTGTGCTTCTCATGTTAAAATTTAAAGGAAAATACTGCTTCATTTGATGCTCAAAGCAGCATGGCTTTGAGTTATAATCCCATTGCATAGTTGAGGATGCTGAGGAATTAATGAGGGCACTGAACATTTCACTTTTTCTTCCTTCTCTTCTCTCCCTCTCACCCCCTTAGGGCAATCCCTACCAAGAAGAACTTGTGATGGCATTACTGGTTGCATACAATCCAGAGATAAGATAGGTCTTTCAAGTTTTGTGAAATGAAAGTCACTCAGTTTTTATATTGCTTTCATAAGGATATTTTATTTACTTATCTTAACTGATTATCCTTATTAATTGTGTTCCAGGAAGCATGCTATTTTTTTTCAATGGGTTTAAAATGCATACAATTGTTAGTATAATTTTGTTATTTTGAAAAAAAATGTCTTGATTAATCTAATGAAAATTTTGGGGTAAAATCATTTTTTGGCATTTAAACAGAATATTTTGCACAAAGAAAATACTTAATGACAAAAACCAACCTCGCTTGTTTCTAGTATCAAAGTCTATTTTTTTTCTCTTCAAGAGGAAAAAGAAAGTCATCAGGAAATGTGATTTCTTTAGTAGTTTTGAGGAAAGAGCTTTCTACCATGAAAATTTGACAATCTCTGTGAAATCAATGCATAATTAATAGTAACTGCAAGCCATTCATGTTTATAGGGTTTAATATATTAGAATAATAGTCTTGGTGATGACAGCTTCTTCTAAATATTTCTCAACATAGTGGTACCATAGATAACAAGCAGATCAACTGTGTGTAATCATGAGACCTAACTTAAAATTTCTGTGCAGGATCGAGACACAAAATTACTAGTGTTAAAGGCCTTAATTCTCCTTCATTCCAACCTCATTAATTAAAACAAGTTTAGTCCACTGACTTAATAATGAGATTTCCCTAAACTGTAATTATATTTTTAAAAATTTTGACATACTAATACATATTCTCATAAGGTGATGATTATTAGAAAAAGTACTTAGAATTAAGCTTTATAATGTATTTTGAAGTTCAGTGGGAAGGAGATTTTAGAAAACATTTCTGCAGTCTCCTGATCATTTGGAAAATGATCCTAAACTTACATTTCTGCCAGCTTTTAGACATGTTTTGAATAAAACACAGAATCTGCACTCTCTCCTTGGACCCTTTTTGATACAAAGAAGAAAGGAATAAACTCATGAGTGGATTCTATGTGCTTGTTATTCTGCTAAGGTCTTGTATTTATGGTTTCTCATTTTATTCCTCAATAACCACTTGAAGGAAAAAAAGTGTTAAGATGCATTGGAAAATTGCTATTTGCTAGACTTCATAAGGCAACTATCCTATTTAATTATTTCAGTAATTCTAATGAGTATTAATATTCCAATTTTATACATGAAGAAACTGAATCTCAGAAACTTAGTGACTTGTGCCAGGTTCCCCAGGTAGAGAGTAAAAGGTCCAGGGTCAAAACTTAGATAATTTGGTGCATAGTCTGAGGCTTCTCTCTTCCTATTGCAGCTGCCAGGCTGGCAAGGGTTGTTCCAGAATGAGCACATGCATGGGCCCATTTGGGACACTCCCTTAACTCTCCTAGCTCATCTCTTTCTGTACTCTGACACAGACACAGACCATGGTCAACAGAATTCTATGTTGAAATGTCAAGTGCAAGGAAAAGATCTGGGAGGAGACTGATATCCTGACTCAAACAAGAACACACAAAGCGTATTTGTTGAAAATTACCCAGGTTCTTTAGGTTGTTGAGTTCTCAGCAGGATGAGAACATGAAGTAGTTACCAGATTATTTTTCTACTAGAAAACTAAGGCTCTAGTTAGTGATAGAGAGAATCACATTTTCCAAAAGAGTGTGCAAGTTAAATTATGTCTCTGCAATGTCATATTCCATGTGTCCATAATAGAAAAAGTGCATGACATCTGCATTAATAAAAGCAATTCGGGCTGCACAAACAGAAAATCTTTAAATTGTTAGTGGCTTAAGACAAAAGTAAGTTTTTCACTCAGCACAGGCTGATGCATTGTTCTCAGTCAGTTGGCATTCAGGGGCGCAGGTATCTGTATGGTCCCACTCTCTTGTTGATACTAGGAACCTTCTCTGTTCACTCAGAGGATAGGAAGGGACTACAGCAAATTCAGACTTATTCCTTAACCACTTTTGCCAGAGTGATATGCTCACTTCAGCTCATTATCTTATTGGCTAGAACTACTCACAAGATCCTGCCTAGGTAGATTAGGTGGTGGGAGATGTAGCTCTTGATTGAGTAACCACTCCCTGCAGCAGTTAGACCTTGGAGGGGAGCAAGGATTATTAAGTGTTGATGACCTGCCTCTCCCAAAGTGTCAGCTTACTATATTATGGGGAATTTTTTTATTTTTTTTTTATTTTAAAGATTTTATTTATTTGACAGAGAGAAACACAGGCAGAGAGGGAACACAAGCAGGGGGGCTGAGAGAGGGAGAAGCAGGCTTCCTGCCGAGAGTAGAGACCTCGATGTGGGGCTTGATCCCAGGTCTCCGGGATCATGACCCAAGCCAAAGGCAGTCGCTCAACCAACTGAGTCACCCAGGCGCTCCTATTATGAGGAATTTTAATATGTAAGAACACCTACAGAAAAATGGAAAGCAAGTAGTCCAATGCCAAAGCAAAGGAATGTAGATGGGGTGAAGGTGAGAAAGAAAAACTTAAAATGTGGTCATGAGATGTGAGCAGTAAATGGTGCTGGTGTTCAAGGTATTATTTGAGGAGGGTGAGGGCATTTGAGCTTTGTCATGGATGAAGAGAAGGATTAAAATGAGTGGGAGGATAGAGAGGAGGAGACAGACATTTACGAAGGGGTTACTATGGGGGATTTGATCAGGTGGAGATCCACAGAGCAAGTGGTGAAAGAATTCACCAGAGGCAGAACAAAGGAGATAGTTTATTGAATACACTATAGTACACAGGCAGGACAACAAAGGAGAGACTGTCTGCCAGCAGACAGTGTTGGAGGGCTGATGGTAAGGGGTAAGTGTGGAGGTCTGAGGAATGTATAGAATTTTCCTTTTTTGGTACCCTTACCCAGTTGTAAATAGCCCATTGCTCAGGTAGAGCTTATGGGTATTTTGAGGTGGGCTGCCTAATGACCCTGTTTGCATTCAGCCCTGTGGTCACTGTGGGCCCTTTTACCATACTCAGGTTTCTGTTGCTCACGCCTATTGCCTAAAACAGCCTCTACCTTTAACTGTGATCAAGAAAACTATCAAACACTTTGCACATGGCATATCATTGAACCATCAGAATCATCATACAAGGTTGATTTCACCAAGTTTTTTTAAGAGGAAAAAACTAAAAGAAAACTAAGATTTAGACACTTAGCCAATGTGCCCAGCTTAAATGGCAAAGTGTAGTAGAAAACACACTCCTGTGTGTGCTCTACTCTCAGTATTCTACTATATTGTTGCTTTACTTTCTGATACCAGATATCTGGGCTTTCCACACTTCAGGCAGTTCTGCAATACCAGCTGGTGTCCTGCAGATAATGTCAGATTCCACAGGTTAAGGGCTTAGTCCTATGAGACTACCGGCTTATGCCAACTTCAGATTCCAATCACAGATCCAGATTGTCACCTGTGCTTGTGACCAACTGGCTATAGATCAGAGGTTTCCATAACCCCTTGTTGGGTTCAATTAATTTGCCAGTGGCTCACAAAATTCAGGAAAAAATTTACTTTCTAGATTACTGAGTTATTATACTAGGGTAGGACTCAAGAACACCTAGATGGAAGACACGTATAGGACAAGGTATGTGGGTAGGAGCACAGAGCTTCCTTGGATGTGCTATTCTCCCTTTACCTCCAGGTGTTTAGCCACCAGCAATCTTTTTTTTTTTTTTTTTTTTTTTTTTTTTATTTGACAGAGAGAAACACAGCCAGAGAGGGAACACAAGCAGGGGGAGTGAGAGAGGGAGAAGCAGGCTTCCCGCTGATCAGGGAGCCCGATGTGGGACTCGATCCTGGGTCTCCTGGATCAGGACCTGAGCCAAAGGCAGTTGCTTAACCAACTGAGCCACCCAGGCGTCCCGCCAGAAATCTTTTGAAGTCATCCTTTTAACTTTTTATGGACATTTCATTACATAGGCACACCTGATTAAATCATTGGCTATTGGTAATTGAACTCCATTTTCAGCTCCTCTCTCCCTGGTGTTTGAGAGCAAGGCTGAAAGTTCTGACCCTAAAATCACATGGCTGGTTTCTCTGTCAACTAGCCCACATCCTGACGTGCTTTCCAAAAGCCATCTCAGTAAGGTAAACTTAATTGTGATTGAAAGCATTTGTTCTGAATATCAAAAGACACTTTATGGCTCTTACTACTTAGGAAACTCGAAAGTTTTAAGGAATTCTGTGCCAGAAAAAGGGAAAGATCACATAGATATGTCTTATAATAATTCATAGTATCTCATGGGACTCTCTCTCTTTTTTTTTTAAAGATTTTATTTATTTATTGACAGAGAGATCACAAATAGGCAGAGAAGCAGGCAGAGAGAGAGGAGGAAGCAGGCTCCCAGCTGAGCAGAGAGCCCAATGTGGGCCTCCATCCCAGCACCCTGAGATCATGACCTGATTCAAAAGCAGAGGCTTTAACCCACTGAGCCAGGCAGGCGCCCATCATGAGACTATATCTCAAGCCAAATTCTGTACAACTCAAAATCTTATATATACCGGTAACAAACAGAGATAAATTGAAATCTCTTGAAAGGCTCTGTTCCAGACATAGTTGCACCTGGTGAACTTTTTACTCCAATTTCCTAAGAATCATACAGACTCCAACTGCGATGGGAAACAATTAAGGAGGGGGACTCAGGGAAAGATCTAGTGGATAATATACTATATCATAAGTAAATTCTCTTTGATGATGATTTAAAATACAGAACCTTGTGGAGAGGGGTGACACAGAAAGCACTTAGGAGATGGAGAGTCCTAGCAGGTATTTAGTTCTTACTATACACCAGAAACTCATGTTGGCACTTATGGTACCAACACTGAACCTTCATGTAACTTTACCTGTAAATTTGACTGCATTAGGAGAATCATAGTGGCCTGATGATGGAAAGTGTCCTCTCTTGGAGGCAGAAGTCTTGTCTTTCTGTCTTTCTTTTCTTTTTTTCTCTTTTCTTTCTTTCCTTCTTTTTTTTTTTTTTGACTCTCTCTTTTTTTTTTTTTTTTTAAGATTTTATTTATTTGACAGAGAGAAATACAGCCAGAGAGGGAACCCAAGCAGGGGGAGTGAGAGGGAGAAGCAGGCCTCCCGCCGAGCAGGGAGCTCGATGCGGGGCTTGATCCCGGATCTCCGGGATCATGACCTGAGCCGAAGGCAGTCGCCAACCAACTGAGCCACCCAGGTGCCACCTTTTTTTGCCTCTCTTATTTACTACTGAATTTAACAGGACACAGAACCCTTCCTGGAACATAGTTTAAGGACTCAAAAAATATTTGTTAAATGAGTAAGCAAATGAATGAATGATATTAAAACTGATCACATGACTTGTGCAGGCATAGAATTTTCTTTTCACATGTAAGGGTCTAAGACAAAAGAGGCAGGATTAACTGATTTACCTTACAAATATTTATTGAGCCTCATGATATTTCAGGCACTCTGATAGATAATCATAGATAAGTTCTCTTCCTCATGAAGCCAGTACACTTATAGAAATACAGATGGAAAAGTATCTCTAACTTCTGCTATATGTGAAAAAGGTGGACACCTGGGTGGCTCAGTGGGTTAAAGCCTCTGTCTTCAGCTCAGGTCATGATCTCAGGGTCCTGGGATCGAGGCCCGCATCGGGCTCTCTGCTTGGCAGGGAACCTGCTTCCTCCTCTCTCTCTGCCTGCTTCTCTGCCTACTTGTGATTTCTCTCTGGCAAATAAATAAATACATAAATCTTAAAAAAAAAAAAAAGAGGTGAAGAGAGCTCTTTAAGTTATAAAAAAAAAGTCTACCTTAAGATGTGTGCATACAGAAAATAGATATCTTGAGCTATCCGAAGGGATGCCATGTGGGTATCTAATTACTCTTTGTAGCTCCAAAAATCATAAGTAGGTGTAATGCATAGAAGTTACAGGAAGGCAACATTCTGCCTAATATTACTGAGAAAACTGTTAAACAGATTTTCCTCCTGAAGATAGAAGTTTCTGGCTCTTGAAGGGATGAGTTCCTTTTCACAAATGAAATTAGGATCAATAATTATTATCAATAAAACTCCGTAACTGATATAAAAATTTTTTAGTATTTAGTGCACTTGAGTATTTGCAAAAATTTCAGTGTTTAGTACTAGTCAATATAATAAAGGAGACATGGAAGGAGAGAAAGAAAGTTGATAGAACAGACAGAAGCTTGTCATTTAGATCTGTGGAAGAAAGAAATTCACCTAGTTTGGACCTTATCTCTTGTCTATTTGCTCATATTTGGATCAAGGGTATTGATGTGTGAAATCAGTCAGATTAGAGATTGTTTCTCAGTTCTGAATAGCTTCTTATAAGTAGTGCACTGGCATGGATTATATGAGTCAAGCAGAAGTATGGTTAGTATTCCCTTGCAATGCTGAAGGATTTAGGAAATCTTCCATGAAATATGGAGACTTCTCTGTGGTGAAATTGAGTTAAATATGTCATCAAAGTTTATGTAAAATTTTTCTCTCATTTAAATCGTAAAGGTTTTCTCTACCTCTAGATAGAATCACCAAATTTTTCAAATAAAAATACAGTATGCCCAGTTAAATTTGAATGTTATATTTGGGACAGTGTTTAGCTGAGCAATTATTCTTTGTTTATCTGACACTCAAGTTTGACTATCTTAGGTATATTATATTATGTTGCATTATATCATTATAGTCTATTAATTTGTTTAACTTACCCTAGAGCAATATTTCATAGTGGGACAGGTAATAACAATAATTACTGTTAACTTGAAAATACAGAAATGTATTAATGTGAAATATAGATACTGTCTATAAGATTTGTTCTAGGTGTCAGAAGTTTAAAAAAAATGAATTTAAATTCATTTTAATTATATTTAAATTTTCCCTTATGGGAAAGAGTCTAGAAGTAGGTGACAAACATGTAAACAAAAACAAAACCTAGCATTATAGGTGTTATAAGAGAGATCTGAATGGAGTGGGGTGGAGATAACCAAGGAGAGCGTATAAAGCCTGACCTGGCAGGAGGTGAGAAGGGTTCATGGAAAGTTTTTTAACAGAGACAAAATTTAAGTTGAACCTTGACGGGTAAATTGGTCTTCACTAGGAGGACAAGTTCTACTGTAATAATTATTGAATATGATTTATCACACCTATAATATGATACAAGTATACAAACCGTAGTAGTGAAAAAAAGCTTAATACTGAAAGTATTCTTCATTTTTTATAATATGATATGTGTGCTTTTAAACTTATGTTATTTCTGTAGTAAAAGTAAAGAATTAAGTAAATGCTTAGGACTCCAAGCAGAATACAGATAGTGTCTTTAGAATGAAAAGCCACACTTTAGTGAATGAATCAATAATATATTAATTATAATTTTGAACTCGCTTACTGTTTTCTATTTATTGGCCTTCTCGTAAAGTATTTCATTTAAATTTATTGGGATAGATTCTCCTTGCAGCATATAACAAGCTATTAGAAACAGTGCCAATGAATAAAACAATTACCTAAAATCATGACCACCAGCTGAGCCAGAGGCTTGATGGGTTAATTGTCTGGAGAGCAGTGGCTATGACAAGATGCCTTTATTTAAACCTCTTACAACCCTGTGCAGATGCACAAAGAAAACTCATTTGCATATTATCATCTTTGTATTAGAAAACAGACCCAGTGGTGAATTTAAAAGAAAGATAATGTCAAAGGATTTTACAAAGGGACTTGAAGAAAGGTGGAAAAGAGAAACCAACAACTGGAGAAAGCTAGAAAAAGAGAATCTGGTACGTTCTATATAATCTTATTTAACCCAAAGACAGCACTACAGTTGAAATATTATTGGTTTTAAGTTTATATTTAATACTTGATGTAATAGGTTCTGAGGTGTTAAGCAACTAGAAAAGGAATACATAGCTAAGTGGAAGAACTGAGAAGTAAATCAAGCTTATCTAACACAAAAGTGCAAATATTTGTATTTAATTGTAGTGTAAAGAATAATGACAACATTATTATCACTATTATCATCATTCTTACGTAGTGACTTGAATTATTGGAAAACAAAACAGACTGCTCCAAAAAAGTGGCAAGATGGAGTGTTTTACCCCTAACATTTCTAAAGAAGTGCCAGTTCACCCATAGATAAAAAAGCAGATTTCTGTAGAGAGCAAGTTTGGACTAAAAAATCATTCCCACCTTTTCTGCTTCTATCTTTCACCATTATATTGCATGTGGCTTAGTCTCTATCAACTTGAGATTACTTCTTGATTTTTAAAAATACCAATTGCAAGAGTTTTTATCCATTCTGGTATTATCTCTTCTTCAAATGCTTTCTTGGTTTGTGAACTACTCTTGCCTCTAGACAAACTACCAGTTTTTTACTCCTCTTGCTAACAACTCCCTACCCAGCTAGATTTAGGGGGTTCTCTTAATTTCCACCGTATTTTAAACATATTTCTATTATAGTTTCACTCTTACTTATTGGAGATAGTATATGTGTTTTCAAATATATATTGTAAGCACTGAGCTCATTGGGGATCAGGAGGAAGTTATTAAAAATTATTAAAGACAAGATAAAAGGTTTTGTTTTTTTCTTTAAGATTATTTATTTATTTATTTGGCACAGAGAGAGACACAGCGAGAGAGGGAATACAGGCAGGGAGAGTGGGACGGGGGAAGCAGGCTTCCTGGGAGCAAGGAAGCCAATGCAGGGCTTGATCCCAGGACCCTGGGATCATGACCTGAGCTGAAGGCAGATGCTTAACAACTGAGCCACCCAGGCAGCCCCAAGATAAAAGATTTAATAGCCTTCTCTGGGGGTGGGAGTTGTTGGAGGTTTGCCAGGATTCCTTTGTAGTTTCCAAAGACATAAACACTGCTAACCCATAGAGCCAGTGTCACCATTCACTTTTCTAGACTATAGTTCTTCCTCTGTCTAGCCATATTCCTTAATCTGTGCCTTCTTTATTCCTGTATATATCAGGAAGTTTACTTATGTTCTTCCACTTCTCAGAATAATGTGTCTCAGAGATGGCAAATAGTTTGTAGCTACAACATAAAAATGATTGATGGTAGCTACCTGGGTACAAGAAGTAGGGTGACTCTGTATGTGTCAAAGAACACCATGAGGAGTCAAAAAGCATGCTTGGTTAAGGACAGGGTGGCAACATGTGAGCCTGTATCGGTGATCTTAATGCTATGTCTTGCATTTTCCTCATCCAAAGATCCTAAGTCTTTTATTCGCCTAGAAAAGACCCACATTAAAACTGCTAATAAACATGCAAAGAAAAAAGAGAAAGAAATCAAAATATATTGTTAAAGAAAACCAGCAAAACATGAAAGAGAGAAAGACAAGAAAGGATCAGAGAAAATCTCCAGGAACAACCACAAAACAAGTAATAAAGTAGCAATAAATACATATCTATTAATATTTTCTTTGCATATAAATGGATTACATGCTCTGATCAGAAGATACAGGGTATTAGAATGGATAAAAAACAAAAACAAAAAAACCAAGACCCATCTATATGCTGCATAAAAGAGACTCATTTTAGACTAAAAACACCTGCAGATTGAAAGTGAGGTGATGAAGAACCATTTGTCATGTAAATGGTTGTCAAAAGAAAGCCAGAGTAGCAATACTATATCAGACAAAATAGACTTTTAAAACAAAGCCTGTAATAAGAGACAAAGAAGGGGAACTGTCTAATAATAAAAGAGACAATCCAACAAGAAGATCTAACAATTGTAAACAGTTATGCTCCCAACATGGGAATACCCAAATATATAAAGCAGTTATTAATAAACATAAAGTAACTGATCATAATACAGTAATAGTAGGGAACTTTTAACTCCCTATTTGCATTAATGGATAGACCATTCTAAACAGAAAATAAACAGGAAACAATGGTTTTGAATGACACACTGGACCAGATGGACTTAACAGATATAGTCAGAACATTCCCTCTTAAAGCAGCAGAATACACATGCTTTTCAACTACCCATGGAATATTCTCCTGAATAGATCACATATTAAGCCACAAAAAAGACCTCAAGAAATACAAAAAGATTGAAGTCATACCAGGCACCTTTTCTGACCACAACACTGTGAAACTGGAAGTCAAGAAAAAATCTGAAAGGCCACAAATATATGGAGGTAACATAACATGCCACTAAAAATAAATGGGTCAATCAGGATTTTCAAGGAAGAAATTAAAAAAAATACGTGGAGACAAATGAAAAGTAAAACACAATGGTCCAAAGCTTTTGGGATGCAACAAAAACAGTCCTATGAGGGAAATATAGAGCAATACAGGCTTACCTCAAGAAGACAAAGAAAAATCTCAAATAAACATCCCAACCTTACCTAAAAGGAGCTCAAAAAATAACAAAATATGATGCCTAAAGCTGGCAGGAGGAAAATAAATATTAGAACAGAAATAAATGATACACAAACTAAAAAACCAATAGAACAAATCAATGAGACCAGGAGGTAGCTCTTTGAAAAATAAAATAAAATTGATAAACCTCTACCCAGACTTATCAAAAAGAAAAGAGAAAACACCCAACCAAATAAAATCACAAATGAGAGAGGAGAAATAACAACCAGCATCATAGAAATACAAATAATTATAAGAGACTATTATGAAAACTATATGCCAACAAATTGGACAATCTGGAAGAAATGGATAAATTACTAGAAACATACAAATTTCCAAAACTGAAACAGGAAGAAATAGAAAATTTGAACAGACCAATTATCAGCAATGACATTGAATCAGTAATCAAAAAACCCCTAACAAACTAAATGTCCAAAACCGAATGCCATCACAGGAAAATTGTACAAACATTTGAGGAAGAGTTAATACTTATTCTTCTCAAACTATTCCAAAAAAATAGACGAGGAAGGAAAACTTCCAGATTCATTCTGTGAGGACAGCACTACCCTGATACCAAACCTGGATAAACACCACCAAAAAAAGAGAACTATAGGCCAATATCTCTGATAAACATAGATTAAAAAATATTCCAACAAAATACTAGCAAACTGAGTCCAACAATACATTAAAAAAATCATTCACCATGATCAAGTAGGATTTGTTTGTAGGTTGCAAGTGTGATTCAATATTTGCAAATCAGTCATCACATTAATAACAGAAAGGATAAGAACCATTTGATCCTTTCAATATGTGCAGAAAAAGCATTTGACAAAGAACAACAACCATTCATAATAAAAAACCCTCAACAGAGTATGTTTATAGGGAAAATACTTCAACATAATAAAGACCATATATGCGTAACCGACAGCTAATATCATCCCAAATGGAGAAAATGGGGAGCTTTTTCTCTACAGTCACGAATAAGACAGAGATGTACACTTTTACCATTTTTATTCAACATAGTACTGGTAGCCCTAGCCACAGCAATTAGACAAGAAAAAAGAAATGGAAGGCATCTAAATCAGTAGGAAAGAAGTAAAACTTTCATTGTTTGCAGCTGACATGATCAAAGAAATTGAAGATGACACAAAGAAATGGAAAGATACTCATGCTCATGGATCGGTGGAACCGATATTGTGAATATGTCTATACTACCCAAAGCGATCTACATATATACAATACCAATCAAAATTCCAACATCATTTTTCACACACCTAGAACAAAATAATCCTAAAATTTACATGGAACCACAAAAGCCTCCAAATAACCAAAGCAACCGTGAAAAAGAAAAAGTTGGAAACATCACAGTTCTAGACCAAGTTAGATTACAAAGCTGTAGTGATCAAAACTCTATGGTTGTGGCACAAAATATGCACACAGAGCAAGGAAACAGAACAGGAAACCCTGTAATGAACTCACAACTATATGGTTAATTAATCTTCAACAAAGTAATAAAAAATACCCAGTGGGAAAAAGATAATCTCTTCAGCAAATTGTTTTGGGAAAACTGGACAACAACATTCAAAAGAATGAAACTGGACCACTTTTTATACTGTATACAAAAATAAACTAAAAAAAATGAAAGACCTAAATATGAGACATGAACTTATAAAAATCCTTGAAGAGATTGCAGGCAGTAACTTCTTTGACACTGGCCCTAACTTTTTCTAGCTATGTCTCCTGAGGGAAGGAAGACAAAAGTAAAAATAAACTACTGGGACTTCATCAAAAAAAAAAAAAAAAAAATCTGCACAGCAAAGAAAGCAACAAAACTAAAATGCGACCTTCCAGACAGGAGAAGATATTTGCAAATGACATATTTGTCCAAAATATATGAAGAACTTATAAAACGAAACAGCCATGAAGTGAATAATCCAATTAAAAAATGGGCAGAGGACATGAACAGACATTTCTTCAAAGAGAACTTAATGATGGCCATGGATATATGGAAAGATGCTTAATATCACTCATCATCAGGGAAATGCAGATCAAAACTACAATGAAATGTCACCTCACACATGACAGAATGGCTAAAATCAACAAAGAAACAACAGGTGTTGACAAGGATGTGAAGAAGGAGGAACTCTCTTGTACTGTTTGTGGGAATTTAAACCTGTGTAGCCATTCTGTAAAACAGTATGGAGGTTCCTCAAAAAGTTAAAAACAGAACTACCCTATGATCCAGTAATCACACTACTCGATGTTTACCCAAAGAATACAGAAATACTAAATCAAAGGGATACATGTACCCTGATGTTTATAGCCCTGTTATATGCAATAGTCGAATTATGGAAACAGCCCAAGTGCCCATTGATTATTGAATGGATAAAGAAGAGGTGGTACACACACACACACACACACACACACACACACACACACACACTGAAATAGTACTCAGCCATAAAAACAATAAAATCTTGCCACTCACAATGATATGGGTGGAGCTAGAGAGGATTATGCTTATGCTTAGCAAAGTAAGTCTGTCAGAGAAAGACAAATACCTTATGATTTCACTCATATGTGGAGTTCAAGAAATAAAACAAATGAACAATGGGGGAAAAAAAGAGAGAGGTAACTATAGAAAACAAACTGATGGTTATCAGAGGGAGGCGGGTCAAGGGGATGGGTGAAATAGATGGTAGGGTTTCGAAATTTAAAATAAAAATAAAGTAAAATAAATAAAGTAACACACATTTTATTTTCCCTCTTGGATTCCCAGTATGTTTAGTCTGTATCCCATAGGCTAGTAGCCTCAGAGATGATTTTGTTTCTCTCTGTATCTCTTTAGACCCCAGTAAATTATATACTCGTGGGGGGAAAAGTGAGTTCACTTTTTGTCCTCTGTCTCCATAGTGTACTACTAATCTCATAGTAGAAAATACAACATTTTCTTTGGTTAATACCAAGTTTTAATTATTTCTTGGGTGTGCTTCCCTGACTACATTCTTCTAAAGGACTGTTTGTAAGCCAGATCTTCACTTTATCCCTGAACATTTCCAGGGAAGGTGAAGATACACGGGTATGAGCAAACTCTGAAGATAATTCAGGAATAAAATTTTGAGCACATGCTATGAGTTTGCTTGTGAGTTATAAAGATACAGTGGCTAAAGAAAAAAGACATCTATTCATCTTTCACAGTATGAATACTTTGTATATATAGTCCATAATGATACAGAAACTCTTCTTGAGGAAGGGAACAAAGCTCTGTTTTGTTTGCTACTCCACTATAGGCTTGTCTCATGGGCTTACAGTGACAGCTGGGTTCCCAGCCATCACATTCTTGTTCCAGACAGCAGGATTAAAGAGGGGCAAATAATAAGGAATAAAAAAGTACATGGAGATGTCTTTTTTTTTTTTTAAAGATTTTATTTATTTGACAGAGAGAAACACAGCCAGAGAGGGAACACAAGCAGGGGGAGTGAGAGAGGGAGAAGCAGGCCTCCCGCCGAGCAGGAAGCCCGATGTGGGACTCGATTCCGGGTCTCTGGGACCATGACCTGAGCCGAAGGCAGTCACCCAACCAGCTGAGCCACCCAGGCGCCCCAATGGAGATGTCTTTTAAGGAACTTCTTGGGAACTACAGTAGGACACTTTTGCTAATGTAATGGCCAAAGCTCAATCACATGGCCTTACTTCATAAGGAGGCTGGGGAATGTACTTTTAGTCTGGCTAGCCTTTTGCTCTGTTGAAAATGTATTTTCTTTCACTATGGAAGGATGAAAAGATACTGGAAACCAATTGGCAATTTCTGCCATAGTGACTGCTTTTTGTTGTGGTTTTTTGTTGTTGTTGGTTTTCTGTTTGTTTGTTTTGAGGTTTATAGAGATAAGCAATATCAATACTTTTTCCTGGAAAAGATTCTAGTTTCCTCGAATAACTTCAGTGAGTAAATATCCATTCACAAGCAAGGCTATAGTAGTGGGATTAATGAATTCTGGCCCATTAGGATAATGAAATAACATAAAGTAGGGGATAAGCAAGCAAACACACAATTACAGTATTATAGAGACTGTATAATAACAGGACTCTGTACATAGTCTAGTGGTGATTCATGATAGTTTTTGGTGGAGAATTGGGAGAAGCAAAAGAGATACTGATTTACTATAAATGGACACACATAGTTTAGCTATAGTACAAGTACAATATAAGGAGGACTTGGAGATTCAAAAGAGAAAGAAATCACATTAAGATGATAGAAAGAAGTTTACTATAGCAGATAACCTTTTGCATGGACATTGAAAATGGGAAAGATGTTTAAAGCTAGATATGGAATTAGCATTGAGGTTAAGGTAAATTTATGAGCAAGGCAAAGGCGGTGATAAACAGTATTCTGAGAAAAAGTGTTTATCAGTTTCCTCTGAGTTGAAGCAATTTTGCTCTCAGTAAGGACTCTTGGTTGCCAGCAACAGAAATTCAGTCCGAGCTGGTTTAGGCATAGAAAGGCTCACATAAGTGAACCTATTTGTTAATTCACTCCAGACATATGTATTAAGCATTTACTATCTGCAGAGTACAGCACCAAGATCTAGATCATGAGCAGTGACTAAGATAACTCCTAACTGAAGTCTTTCTTACCTAATTGCATTCCCTCGTTTGGTGAATGGAAGCCGTGATGCAGGTTCAAGTTAGTCTAATTGAAAATCTCACCATCTTAATTTTTATAATTTAGGTATTTAAATACCATACTACCAATCATTGAGAAGGACCTTCAAGTTCTCCCTAAACAAGGGTGCTAGAATGGATCTTATTTGTTTCATTATCACAATCCCTAATGTTGCTTGCTTGCAGCTCTTTCTCTGACAGTTTGCCTTTGGTAATGATGAAGATATGTTCAAGAAGAATAAAGCATAATAGTGTATTCATTCATCCACCAAATTATGAGCTCCTGTGCCTGCTTATTTGCTAGGTTCTGGAAATACAGAAATAAAAAGTTTAGTGTGTTCCCTAAAAAAATATTAATGTTTTGATGGAGGACAGAGAAGTCATAGAACATCAATACTTTGTGGCTAGTGCAGTGATGAGCATATGATGGGTATGCAGAGAAAGGCAGCTAAATCAGGCTAGAAGTGGGTCCCTGGCCATGGGTTTTGGTTAGAGACCACATTGAAGAAGTGGGCTTAGGAGGATCTTTCAGGGAAAGTACCAGGAAAACCATGTCTTCCTCCAGGATTCTTGCAGTAAACACTTTATGACCTGAAACATAAGATTTTATTACGGTTATCTTTAAAAGCATACTTGTTCAAATGTGGTTTGGGAAAGAAAATTGCCAAGTTCTGCTCCTGAACTCAAGATGCGTCTGAGGCTGTGAATCATCCCCAAATCACACATGGTGCAGAACCACATTTCCATTTATTTGCTTGACATTTTACTTCCAAAGGGAAGAACAAGCTAGTTTTTCCTCATCTTCTTGAAAATATGAAATGTGTCAGCCAATTATCTCCCTCAGCTCTTCATCTACACAAAAGACAAGACTAGCCCACAAATTCCCCCAGAGGAATGCCAGTATGTGCTCTGTATTTCATCTAGTTTTTGTTTAATGTCCTCATCCAAGGGTAAAGTAATGTTCAATTGTCATGGAAACACATTAAATTCAAGTACAATTTATTCCTACACAATCGGTAAAGGTAGTGTTTACCATCTTTAGATTTTAAGCTCACTTTAACTTCTTTTTTTTCTTATATTTTTCTTTTGATTTTTATTTTACTTCTCTTTTTATTAATTATGAATCCAGTAAGTTTTTTTTTATAGTTTTTAGTATAAATTATGACCATGGAATTAAAGGGATGGTTTAAAAAATAGTTGTGTGTGATCACTGTCCTGGGAACTTTACCTTTACTTTATTATAGGATTTTTATAAGTGCTCTCTGAGGAAAATTTCATTCAATTGCAGATGAGAAAATTAAAAATCATAAAGGTAAAGAAATTTATGATGACCACATCTGTAACAGAAAGAACTATAGAGCTCAGGCCTAGAAGACCTTGAAGCCTACTTCTTGTTTCCTTTTTCTTTTTTTTTCTTTTTTTTACTTTTTTTCTTTTCCTAGACCTTAAGAATGTTTAGTAGTCAAATAACTGGAGAAACTCCAAGTTTTTTTTTTTTTATCTTCTGACTTCAAAGTACAAGCTCATAAATATTATGTTTTATAATTCACAAAGTACTTTTCATAGCCATTGTCTTATTGAAAGCTCCATACAATATAATGAGGTAGGTGTTATTAGCCCTGTTTTTATAGATGAAGAAACAGGCTCAGATGAAAATGAATTATTTCCCAAAGATGTTAAGCCCAGTAAGTGACAGAGCTGATACTTGAATGGAAGACTATAAAATCTATGTTCATTTCTTTCATTACTATAGCTCAATGAGAAGCCAGAATCTGATGTATTCAGTAAGGTTGGGTATCTCAGCAAGTGTTAAATTAGGCTTTCAGTTATAATGGGAAATACTGATAAAGCTATGGTAGCAACAAGAATGATCACACACACAACACACACACACACACACACACACACACACACACACACACACACTTTCTGAGCATTCTGAATGCTTTTTGAGATAGGGATTAGAAACCAAAGAGTGACCAAGGCATGTCAATTCACTAAGATTTTCATTCTAAAAAATTAACAATACATTTTCTCAGTTAGTTAAATATTCATATTTTAGAAGATGAAAATTATTATAGAGAATTATTTTTCAAATTGAACAATATTTCTAAAGTCCCAAATGACTCCATAATTTGCAAATTAAATTATACTTATATAATAAAAATAACCACTTACTAATTTATCTACCTTAGGATTATAAAGTTTATAATAAGGATAACCTCTAAAAGAGTAATTGAATTAAATACTGATTAGTTAATATTACCAAGCTAGACTTTTTCATCTTCAGAGTTTTACAAATATATGTATGAGAAGATACACATGTAGGAAACAGGTGAATTGAAATCTTCCACATGTACAATGAGCATAAATAAAGTTAATAATTTGTCTATTTAAATGAATGTGACTCATTTTTATGAGAAGAGATGGTAAAACACTTAAATTTCACTCTCACAAACATTCATCAAACACCACTGTATCAGTAACAGTGTGCTATACTGTAATTTATAAAATAAATGCCTACTATGCATTTCCTTCCTTTGTTTCAAACAGCACAGAATGTAGTTATTGAAAGGACTCATGAACAAATACATTATATAATTGTATAACATTGCAGATGCTATTCAGAGATACCATAATGTTTACCTTTTAGTATGTAAATCTAAGAAAAACTCTTATTAATGAAGTGTTAAAGAAGGGTCCTAGAATGAAGTGATGCTGCATAGTTAAATAGGTCTGGGTTTCAAAAATAAGTAAGTGACTGTGTTCCTTTCCTAAGACTCAGTTTTTCTTTCTGTTAAGTAGACAATTACAACTGACCTTGAGAGTTTGTGGCATAGATTTGGAATGTTGTATGAAATCAACTTTAGTACCAGGTGGGCTCTCTCACTATAATCATCATTATTAATACAACTGCTAAGTCACGTTCGTTTTTAATGCCATTGTTTGCTGTTGCCCTTGTTTTTATTCTTAAAATCATTATTAGCGTTATCCCTGACCAAGGATGCATTTCCAGAAACTTGCCAGGGGAACACTTGGCAGCCTTATGGGTTTAGTGTGGTGCTATGTATTGTTCTTCCAACTAATTACTGAACCAAGCATCACTTCATTGATGGATGAAGGGCATTATTTTCATTTTTATATATCCATTTATTAATGATTTACTGATCATGTGCTAGATATTATATATCTTGTAGGAGGTAAAAGAGATCCATTTCCTGCCTTTAAGGAATTTATAATCTAATTGGAAAGAATAAGTTTAATCAGACAATCCCAGAAACACATGTCAAATTTCAGAAGTGATAAGCTGTACCAAGGAGTGGCATATAGTGGATGAGAGCTCACAGGAGATTTTGTGATTAGGAAATTTGATCAAAAAATGCTCAATGGAGCATCAGAAACTGTACAGATAATAAAATCCATAATGGTATAAATGCCATGGTTCTGTTTCCAAGTCCCACCAGCAATGCATCTGTCTCCAGTTGGCTTCTGTAAGCAAGCTGATTAATTTGAATTCATCTGAAAGTTAAATGCATCTATTCCCTTAGAGAAATAAAATGCTACCATTTGTGGAAATTTGAATGAGAACTTGATAACTGATGAATTAAGACATGTCTCTAAGTGTATGTCTAACTACTGCACTTTATGATCAAGTCATTCACAAAGTAGTGTAAGAGGAAATGGGTTAAGATTGATGTTAGCTGTTAACAAAATAATCATATAAAATATGATGGTATTGGCTTATACAGTTGTTAATGTCTCATTGTTTTCCTATTCATGTTAGAAAAAGTTACCTTCTATAAAATCTTCTAGTTCATGATCATACAGTCTATCAAAAAAATTATTAAACACCCACTATGAGAAAAACATTAGTAAAAAATCCAAAACTCAATTATAGACAGACTGGCAAGTAAATATCTACAAAACATGGTGGTAAAGGAGACACGGTTTCTGGGTCTTGGAGGATGAATTTGCATGTGCTTAATACACAAATGTAGGCATATCTATCTGAGAAAGCAGAAGCAGTGTATACAAAGACACTGAAGTGAAGAATATCATGGTTTATTTGGGTGAATATAAAAATCTATAATTAGTGGACCACAAAATTTTAGGAAAGAAGTAACAAGGATTAGGTTTGAGGAGAAGCAAGATAGTAAGTTAGATGACATTAAAGAGAGGAACGGAAGCAAATCATGTGTATAAATATGCATGTATATAGGTTTACATTTTTAATAATATGCTTCCATACTTTGTCATACATATATATGAAAATGTGTTTATATGTTGTATATTCCCTAGAAAGTATCATAAATATAATTAAACTGGAAGCAAATAAATGAGGACTTCTGGACTTAGTTTTTCTACTATTCTCTACACTATTATTTTTAGAAAAATAAATGAGTTAATAGACAAGGAGATAAATTTTGTAAAGTGTAACGTTCAGTGACTTTAGAATAACATACGAACTATGTGCTTCTTTAAGGGGAAGCTGATTGAGAAGTAGAGTTGTAAATAGTTTAAGAATTTGCTGTAAACCCCTCATCTTCTTTACAAGAAGACTAAAAGAACTGTATGTGGTGGGTGTGGGGGCGCCTGGATGGCTCAGTAGTTAAGCCTCTGCCTTTGACTCAGGTCATGATCCAGGAGTCCCAGGATGGAGCCCTGCATCAGGCTCCCTGCTCAGCAGGAAGCCTGCTTCTCCCTCTCTCACTCCCCCTGTTTGTGTTCCCTCTCTGACTGTGTTTCTCTCTGTCAAATAAATAAATAAAATCTTAAAAAAAAAAAAAAGCTGTATGTGAAAAATGTGCACAGTTCTGGGGTTCGGAAGGGATCTTTGTTCTCCGGACAGTTTTGAGGAGATGCATACTCTTCTGGAGGAAATGGGGAATCCCAGATGTTAGATCTTGCAGAATAAAGCAGAGCACAATGGCTAACAATAAAAGACTTGGAATTAGATAGCTTTATGGAGAAGTTTTGGGTGGGTTTTGGACATTTTACTTGGGTTTGTCATCTACCAGTTGGCCCTGGTGAATTAATTTAAAGGAGTTGAAATGTAGTAGACAAGTTAAGTTTCATTTGGAAGCATTTGAACTTTTCTGAAATGAAGAGGTTTTTGGGGAGGGGATTGCTGTCCATGGATTGGTAGGCATATTACTTTTCTGATCGTCAGGCATTTCCATAATCACTTTCTTGGCATATGTGTCCAACATAACTTCCTCTTCTTTGCTAACCTCTGACACTAGTTTCTTTGGAGCTCCCTCCATTGGCAATTGGCAATTTCAGTGAGAACAGTGGAGGGAAAGGAGGAAACGTCTGTGTCCTTTTAATCATATAGCTTTTGTTGTACAAAGTTTGTCAGCATTGTCAAAGCTTAATGATAAAGCATGCCATCTAGAAGCTCTGGAATAAATCTTCAGAGGAAGTAAGCCTTACACCCTGGGGTAATTAGATGACGAAATTGGAATCATAAGAGGCTGGAGTGAAAGTGATCACATCAACCTGTAGTTATTGACTATATCATATATGATAGCAGTTTAATTTGTAGACTGGCTGATTTACTAACAACCAAACACAGTTGACATATTCTTCATCATGAAAGAACAAGAGAGAGAGAGTTCAGGATTATCACTGGGTCCAAAGTTATACAACCAGCCAATAGTGGAACCCAGCTAAGAACTTCAACCTGTTCTAATTTCATTAGTGATAATACTGATGTTAATAATAATATAAGGCAAAGATTGTACTTATTGAATGCTTTTTTTTCGATACTCTGTTAGCCTTCTACATTAATTATGTCTTTTACAAAAACCACTTAAGATATGTACTGTTGTTATCATCATTTTACAAATGAGAAACTGAGGCCCTGAATGCATAACTTACATAACTAAGCTTCTAGAAACAGTTAATAACTGAGGACATTGTCAAACCCATACAATCTTGATTCCAAAGTTCACATTCATAACCACGAAACCATACTCTCTTCTCCATGTAGAGAGAATGTAAACCTTTATGTTACACCTAAAATAAACATGATAATAGTTGAAATCTTTCCCCATTTTATTTTTCTATGTAATGATTCTATAAAGGGTAATGTCAAGAGGTGAAGGAGTTAGCCCACATTCAAAATAATTAACTGACAAACCAATACCAGAAGCCATGTGCCTTGACACCCAATTTAAATTATTTATCTGTCCTGTATCAGTGGTACAGAAGAAAGGCAGAGGCTATTCAGTGCTTGGAATTTATTTGATTTAATTTCTTTCAAGCATGTGGGACTGTGGTTTTTATTATTTGAATGTGAAGAGACAAAGAATACAAATCACTTCAAAATACTTCACTGCTCTGGGTTTGAAACTAATCATTTTCTCATCCTCTGTTCTGTATTTCATATACACTTTGAGAATAATTATAGCCTGAATTTAGACAATTTCTCTTTTATCTTTCCGTGCTAACATCAAAAATGCCAATCCATTGCCCCTTCATTTTTTTTTAAATGAGTGATAATTTGTCATATCTGTTTGGGCCTATAAGGCTAGGGTGCAGATTATTTAATCAGCATGTTAGTGTGAAAGATGCCTTAGACAGCCTTCAATTTGTACCAGTTAGGCTAGTCACAGTCTGTTCATACTGGTCAGAGGCTCTGTGTCAGCTGGAAATTATGCAGTATTGGTTGGAATCTTGTGTGTCCAATGGCTAAGGGAAATAGATTTTTATTGAGTAGATATTGTATGGCAGGAACTGGAAAAATAAAAAGAACTCGCTATTTAAATTTTGCTTATACTGTCATGCTGGTGCTAACCATGAGAGTAGGATTGGATGGTATGGTCAGAGCGTTAGTGAATGGAAGGAAGGAATTATAGCTTTTAGATTCTGTTCTACTTTTAACCCCTCTACTTTCTAACTTTATGACCATTTGCAAATCATTTAACCTCCCTCATTTCTACCCCTTTCTTTAGTGGATACGAGAAAGTCATGTATAGTCTTCTAGGCCATAATAAGTACTTTAGCCTTTACTCTGAGTGAGTCAGGAATTTCCTGAAGGGATTTGAGAAGATGAGGCACTGTCTGACTTTAAGGGGTCCACACCTGATTTAAGTGCAATATGAAAGCATTAGCTGGCTCTGTAATAAGTTCTTTTATTGTATTCATATTCCCTATTAATCCACTCACTTCCAACGTGAAAAGAAAGAAAGAGAAAGAGAGAGAGAGAAAGAGGGAGGGAGGGTGGGAGGAAGGGAAAGGAAAAATTATATTAAATTGTTGGAGCATCTTCCACGTGTAACTCACTGGCTATCTCAGTGTTTACCTGAGAGCTCTGTGTCTCTTCTTCCAGCTGCCTGGTGATCGCTGTTTATTTCAAAGGCTATTATTATTATTATTATTTTTTTTTTTTAAAGATTTTATTTATTTGACAGAGAGAAACACAGCCAGAGAGGGAACACAAGCAGGGGGAGTGAGAGAGGGAGAAGCAGGCTTCCCGCCAGGCAGGGAGCCCGATGTGGGACTCGATCCTGGGTCTCTCCGGAATCATGACCTGAGCCAAAGGCAGTTGCTTAACCAACTGAGCCACCCAGGTGCCCCAGCTATTATTATTTTTATCATCATCGTCATTGCCATTATCAAATTAATTTATCTGAAGGCTTGAGATCATTTGGGAGGTGGTAGAGTATGCCAAAAAATGGAGTTAAAATTCTGTAACTGGGAGATAGTCTGGAATGATAAGTGATCTCAGAGATTTGGAAGTGAAAGAGAAAATAAAATGGAGGCACTGGTTTTCATGTGTTTTTGATAAATCATATCCTCTGATCTACCAGAGGATTAGATAGATAGATAGATATAGATGTGGATATAATATATGCAAGTTATTTATTAATGAGGAAAGCTTAGCATTCATTTTCTCTTAAATGTTAGTTGCTTGACATTTTATTATATTCAGCATTTCCTGTATGTATGTAAGATTTCAATTTGTATCCTCATTTTATAGATGAAGATAGAGGGCCATGGACATTAAATAACTTAAAAAAGTGATTGAACCCGTGTTTTACCTGATTCTAAATGCAGTGGTATTCTGCTTCATTTCACTTTCAGAGATATATGGCAGGCGTGTCAACTTTTCCCTCCTTATTTCCACTATTGACTTTTCTAAGTCTCAGCATTATTTCCAGTTTCAAACCCATTATCTTCTGGTGCTATAAGACTCCAGAATCTTTCCCACCAATGTTCTAGATGGCCAATTCCAGGAAGATGGATTCAGCTCATGAAATAAGTTGGAATTCATTTCCCTTCTATTCTTAAACTGGTAAAAGAAGGGTTCTCTTGCATTCCTTACATTGCTTCATGTACCATATGCATTCCATCATAATGTCCCATCAGTGTTACT
This sequence comes from Spilogale gracilis, assembly GCA_004023965.1. Lineage (NCBI taxonomy): Eukaryota > Metazoa > Chordata > Mammalia > Carnivora > Mephitidae > Spilogale > Spilogale gracilis. The sequence continues at coordinate 3,198 of PITA01009649.1, read as the reverse complement.
CCCAGAGTATACCCTCAGTTTGACCCCTGTCTGTCTTCACTGCTTTCAACCTATTTCAAGTTGGGTATGTAGTCTACAGCAGTATCAATCACATCTTGCTTAAAATACTGCATTCACTCCCACACTTACATGCTTGCATTTCTCTCCAAAAGTTTATAACAGAGCCATAAAACAGAAGTTAAACACATGAATCAAGTCACTGTTTTTCTTAGAATAAAACCCAAACTTGCTAACTTGGCATATGGCAGCATCAGTTACCTTGCACATGCTTGTTCCTATGAAAGCCACTTCTACCATCCTTCTTTTCTTTCTTCCTCTAGAGCTGAAGATTTTCTAGGAATTTTCTAGAGAGCTGCTGTGGATGCCTTCAGTGCTCTAGAAAGCAGAGAAGGTTTCTTGACACTGCGCTCCTTTGTGTCATTGCTGTGAGCCCAAGTTCATTTCTGTCCCAGGCTTTTGCTCTTGTTGTTACATCTGCCCCCCTGTTCTCTCTCCAGGCCTACTTCTTTCTTTTTGGTCAGGTGTCTGGTCAAATATTTCCTTTCCACAGAGCATTCCCTGATTTCTGTCTGGCATAATCCCTTATCTTCCTTGTATTCCTTCACATATTACTACTTGAAGTTACTTTATTTATTGTCTGTCTCCATCTCTGGAATATAAGCTCCGTTAGAGAAGTTTCTCTCTCTCATTCACCGCCATACCCCGTGCCTGCACCAAGGCAGCAGTTGAGGCTCGTCACTGTTTTCAGTGCGAATGAATAACAAGTATCAGAGTTGTTAGACCCACTGATCACAATATCTAGTGTATACTCATGTGTATAGCAGCAACGTCCTGTCCTTTGTGACCATTTCTCTTGGGAAGAGAAAGTAAAATCAGACCCTAAAGCAAATGTGTAAAGCATGGTATATAGATAGATGACAGTCTTCCATTTCCTCACCAGTTTTCTCTTTGGGCCACAGTGAAAAGAAGCATTTCTATATTAAGACCGTTGTTTGCACATATTAAATCCTGCCCTGGGCACAAGCTTTCTTGATGTCATAATCATGGCCTGCCTGGTTCCTCCTGGGTTCAGTAAACCCTGCTTTGTCAATATCTTCCCATTCTGCCTGTCACTTTAGATAATTACACATGATCCCTGGAGACAAGTCCAAGCAGCCGTTATGGTGCTTGTGCCTGAGTTTTGCATTTTGGTGTTCAGAATACCTGACTTGCAGTTTTCATATAGATTTTATGACTTGATTTGAAAAAAAAAAATCCTGAGAGACAAGGCTATATTGGACTATAGAAATTAATATGGTTGTAAGAGCAGCTTTGCCAGTTACCCCAAACTGAAATGTATCAGTTCTCTAGATGCAATGAGCTCCTATTTTTCTCTTGACCCTTTTCAGGGTTTTACCTCTACCTGAAGGATGCATTTCCCTGCACCATTGTTTACTGACTAGCTCTTCTTTAACTTTTAGGTGTTAGCTTCACTCTCGTTTCCTTCAGAAAGCTTTCCCGGGCACTGCCACAGCCAACTCCATGCCACCCACACTGGGGATACTTTTCATTCAAGTGAATGTCTGTAACAAGTAGAACTCTCATTGGCATATATTCTACATGTTCTTCACTTAGTTGAGCTCTGTGAGGACAGGGGCTGAACCTGTCTTCTTTGAGCCATGTTTTATATCCGGTAATGATTCAACAAATATTAAATGAATGATCACATGAGTGAGCCATTTCTAGCTTGTCCTGTTCCTAATTATCCCATTGTGTAGCTTGCATCAAAAGGTAATTCCAGAAAGACAAGGAGCAATTCTTTTATTATATATTTGTATCTTTCATGGACTGAGCATATTTCAAATCACAGAATAGATGTTTAATCAGAATCATAGTTAATTGCATTGGAATCAAATAAAAAAACAATTTCACTTCATAAAATTTTTTAAGCTGGACACCTACCTTTTCTACACTTTAGTGTGTATATTTTATGCTTCAGTAAACATGTTTAAAATATTTTACAGTACCAAAAGAAAAATATGAGATAAAGCAATTGGTGCATTAGAAGTAGTAATTATCTGTTGTAAGATTTTTGGAAATTGATATTGAGATTGAGAGATATATAGGAATAGACAAATAGGAGGCTAGGGTTAGAGCATCTCCATTGAGAGAATAGCCCTTGCAAAGGCCCTGAGAGCCAGAGCAAGTAGCCACATTGTGTGGCTGGGTAGACAAAAGTAGGTCAAGCATGTATAGAGAGGCTACAGAAGTGCAAAGGCCAGAGGTTAAGAGGTCATGGGGGCTTCTACTGAGAGTTTGGGTTGTTACTTTAAGGTCAACAGGGAGCTCTGGGAATGGTTGTAAGTAGCCAAAAAAATGTTCTGGCTTCAGAGTAGAGAATATAGCAGTAGGTGGGATGTGTTCTAATGATGGAAATGAAAAAATAAAAAGGAAGATAAGAAGGCAAGAAGGAAGAAGAGAGGAGGAGATTAATTTTTATACATAAGAAGTGAATCAATAAATTTGTAGGATATGTTAGAATACCAGGATTCCTATTTTCTTATCAAGCAGAAAAATAAGTATTTAATTGTTTTTAGTGATTCTAATTTTAGCAAGAGATTTCTTTGTTATGGGCCTTATTTCACTGCCTAGAAGTGTCCTATACATGCTTTGCTTTTAAGCTCTCGCAATAAATAGTGAACAGTATCTTATTGACTAATAAACTGATTAGTAGTTTACCTGTTACTCTCAATATGATCATTGTTTTATGGGACTACTTCGGATGAAAAGGTGACTGAAATTACTTTGTAGAGCAATAGTGGTTGGTGTTCATCATCACTAGCTATCAGAGAAATTCAAATCAAAACCACACTGAGATACTACCTTACACCAGTCAGAATGGCCAAAATTAACAAGTCAGGAAACAACAAGTGTTGGAGAGGCTGCGGAGAAAGGGGGACTCTCTTACACTGTTGGTGGGAATGCAAGGTGGCACTGCCGCTTTGGAAAACAGTGTGGAGATTCCTTAAAAAATTAAAAATAGAACTACCCTATGACCCTGAAATTGCACTACTAGGCACTTACCCCAAAGATACAGGTGTAGTGAAAAGAAGGGCCATATGTACCCCAATGTTCATACCAGCAATGGCCACAATCGCTAAACTGTGGAAAGAGCCAAGGTGCCCTTCAATAGATGAATGGATAAAAAAGATGTGGTAT
>PITA01009648.1:0-76492 GCA_004023965.1 Spilogale gracilis | reverse complement strand
TTTTTTTTTTTTTTTTTTTTTTTTTTAAGATTTTATTTATTTGACAGAGAGAAACACAGACAGAGAGGGAACACAAGCAGGGGGAGTGAGAGAGGGAGGAGCAGGCTTCCCGCCGAGCAGGCAGCCTGATGTGGGGCTCGATCCCAGGAATCTGGGATCATGACCTGAGCTGAAGGCAGAGGCTTAACTACTGAGCCACCCAGGCGCCCCAATCTAACAGTTTTCAAGGAATCTACTTTTGCCAAGGACTGCATGAGTGAGCTTCACAAAGCATATCGTTCTCTGCTGAGCTTTCGCAGTTGAACTGCAGCCCTGGCTCACAGCTTGACCGGAACATCATGACTGCCTTGATCCAGAGCACCCAGCCGAGCTGTGCACAGTTGCTACAACCCAAGAAACCCAAGATACTCAGCATTTGTTGTGGTGCAATGGGTAAGCACCACAGTGAGGTACAAGTATAAGCAACACAAGACATCTGGTGGCCTGCATTCTGGTATGAGGGTCTGCATGGATGGGGGTTAGCTGCTTACATATGGACTCTCCATTTCCCCTCTGCCTGCCAAAGGGAGGGGAGTCGTGCATTTCTGAGGTCCTTACAAGTCCAGATCTTCATAGTTCATTGATTGAAGTCACAGTGATAGCTAATGAATTGGAAACCCATGGGTGAAATAGAGCCTCCCAGCTTACTTTGCTATTAATTGCCGACATACATTTATTTATTTATTTATTTATTTATTTATTTATTTAAGATTTTATTTATTTATTTGACAGAGAGAAACACAGTCAGAGAGGGAACACAAGCAGGGGGAGTGAGAGAGGGAGAAGCAGGCTTCCCGCAGAGCAGGGAGCCTAATGTGGGACTCGATCCTGGGTCTCCGGGATCATGACGTGAGCCGAAGGCAGTCGCTTAACCAACTGAGGCACCCAGGCGCCCAATTGCCAACATTTAAAGGAGAAAAGATTCTGTATAAAAATCTGTATCTCTGACTTCTTCAGAAAAGTGTGATGATTTAACCACTAGGGCCCACACTCATACATGGGAACACCAAGGTGCAGCAAAGATCTCTGCCCCTTTACATAGAATACAGACCCCCTGAATCAGAACCCCCATTCCCTTTCACTGGCTTGTCTAACTTCTTCAAAATGCCTGGCTTTGACAGGCTTTTAGGAGTAACTTATGTCTGATCTTGCTTTGAGAGCTTTCCTGTAACAGAGCGAAGGTATTCCAGTTAGGTCTTGAGCCTAGAACACTGGTCCTTTTTGGCTGAACGTGCCCTTTATGAAATGCTGGCTGCGTCGTGTGAACTGGACCCACGCATCCTGCCCACAGACCGCGGGAAAGCCCCAGCTCAGAGCCTGGACAGGAGGTACGTGTGGTTTGAGACAACACCTACATTCTTCCTTCTCTCTGCCACACATCTGGAAGATGTCTCCTTCCTTCCACAACCTTTACAGAAAAACACACTTCAGCACTCACATATGCACACTCACACACACACATACCACACATACACACACATGCCCACACTCAATTACAAAACTCACAGTAAATCAAAGAGAAGCTACATTTCCTTATATTCTCTCTGTTTCTGACCTGTCAGGGATAGGACAACTTTCCCTTTTTCCACCTGGTGCAGGTCCTTGCTACCCCCCTCACCTGATGTAATTTATCTCTGACACAACCTCTGTGAATCCTTGATTTTCCTTCCATCACTCCATCCACCTCCTTCCTCTTCATTGTCTTATAATCGTTGTACAGGTGGTTTCCAGTTTTCTATGTTGCCTGCATTTGGAATCTCATTCTTTTGGGTGCCAGGCATTCTCAGCTCATGAAAAACACAGTCTAACATAGGGATGTAGGTACATGCTGATTTAAACTACTGTGACTCAAAATGTATCGTCTGTTGAGGGCATACTTGTATTTCATTATAAGCATTTCACAAGATGTGTATTTTAGGAAATACTCTGCCTTGGGTGGCTTTACCACGGTACTCAGGTGCACACATGCATAGCTCACAACACCTGCTCAGACCTGCACACCCAGGCATGGAACATGTCCAGCTGATGACAACCTATAAAAACCGGGGAATGGGATTAACAAAATCATCTAGATGTTGTCACACGTGGTATACAGTTTAGAAAAATAACTTTGATCATGGCCTGGATTTTGATTCTACCGGAGATTGACAGTTGGGGACCACCTGCCCATTGTGTTCATAGCGCTGGAACAAGACAGACTCAGCGGCCAGGATGCAGGGCACGGGGTGGGGGGTGGGGGGGTGGGAGGGCACGCTCTTTTCCAAAGGGCCGAGAATTGCTTCTGTCCAGTTGGTTCCTGTAGCTTCTTGGGAACTAGATTTTCTTCAAGAGAATTGGTGCTCAGTGTCACAGCCTGCCTTGTTCAAGTCTCTGAAGTTTCTATGAGCTGTCCCACGTCACTGACTTTGAGTATTTACCTCTTGGAGAGATGTGGAAGCTCCAAGTATCAGGTGCAGACCCCCTACAAAGCCACACCCACTTTCTCAACAAGCAAAAAATATTACATGTACCCAACTATTTCATCCTCGTTTCAGTCTAACTGGAATGGCCTGTCTTCCCCTAAAACCGTCCTCTAACATCTGTATCTTTTCCTGGTCTCTTTGCTCTGCTGCTGTGGACTGAGCTCCGTGCTTCTCTGCCTTGTTCTTACTCTCTCTCTGCCTCTTGTTATCACTGTCTCTGTGTTCTTATGTCTGTCATTACCCATCTCTTATGGTTTTCTCTGTTTCTCATCACTGAGTGTGTGTGTGTGTGTGTGTGTGAGAGTGTGTGAGGGTGTGTGTGCACACACCCGTACCCACGCACACACATGCTGCCTGATGTCTCCCTACCTCTGCTTCTGAGGACGATGCAGAGGTCCCTGGTCTTGGGATCTCTCCATACCAGAGGTCTCTTCCTTCCTGACTGCAGTGTTTCCAGCTCCTGGGACCACCCTCTATAGGCAACCAGGGGGATTTTCAGGCAGGGAAGCCTCCCACTTCTGGCCACCAGGTGCCTCCTAGGCTCCCGTGGGAAAGCAGGACTGGAACACACAGCCCTGCTTCTGTCTGCAAGCCTAGCCACAGAGCTCTGTAGTGATATCCATTGAGGAGTCATGGGAAATAAGGTAACAGAGATATGAATCAACCTTCATTTTTTTTTAATCCCTCAAGCTCTTTCCATCTTCTACACAAGCATGAGCTCAGAGATGGTTACAGGTACTTCTTCATCCTTTGGAGACAGTCTCCTACAAAGAGAAAAGTCCTTTCCTCTGGTGTGAGACATCTATTTCTATTTTTCCTTCTACACGGGCAAATAAACAAGATGATTATTCATTTTCCTACCCCCCTATTTTATTTGCTCTTCTTTGAAGGTCCCAACTTCCCCAGCCCACCGTCCTCACCTTCTCCAGGAGGACACATCATTACCTGATTGGATCCTAACTGGCATAATGCAGCCTCACTTCCTGGGATGCAAAGGGAGGGGAGGTGCTCCTTAATGACTCCAGGGAGCCTCAAGGTGGAGCAAGACAGAAACCAAATGCTACTTCATTGAACAATGGGCTCCCGACTCTTCCGGAAGTGAGAAACATCTCAGTAATTAGGGATTTGTTTCCTTCCTCACTCTGAGTTAAGCCTGCATGGTCCTCAAAACCCAGTGTCTGGGGAGATGCACATCGACCACAGTCAGGAGCTGAAGGGCTAGCTGTGCACCTTCACTTACAGTCACTCACGAAGCCAGCCTGAGGTGTGGGACCACCCACACTATCCTTAGAAAGCCCAGCCCCTCCCAGCTTAACGTTCTCAGGGGTGTGAGTGTCACCAGACACCTATGGCTGTCCCGCTGCCGCCCAAAGGGCCTCTCCAGCTTGTTCAGGTGAATGGGAAGAGGGGATGGATGAGAGCATGACACCCCTCACTATAGGTGGGATTGGGAGAGAGCATGAGGCCTGGCTGAAGGACAGTCCGGGGGCAGGAGACTGAGGCTGGAATGGGAAGAACACCCTGGGTTAAAACCAGCTTTCTGAAGGATCAAAGCAAAAGGACTTTCCTTCTAGAATGTGGGGGAAACATTAATTTGCCTGTTTCAAGGGTATTGGGGATTTGTAGGACCATTAAGGAGGAGAGCATCCTCGAGGCCCACCGTGAGCCCTCTCTGTGTGCTTGTGGACAGGGGGCTGCGTGGAGGTGACAGCAGCGGGGGCCACAGCTGGGAGGGCTCGACCAGACCCTCCTGCGTGAGGCCATGGCTCTTAGCTCTGAGTGTACCACAGCTTCGCTCGCTACCTGCACAGGGAAGCTAAGGACCCCGTCAGACCCCTGGGGGTAGTGCCTGGGGCATAATGAGGAGGGGTGAAAAGCCCCCAAGAGGCACTGGGAGCCACAGCTCTAGAGGAAGATGATTACTAAAGGGTGAGGACACTCCCCAGGCTTAGGGGCAGAGCTCACTGTCTGTGCTTCTCCAAGTTCCTCCCTTTGGCAAGACAGTGACAACGATCAGGTGAAATGTGCAGCTTTTCCAGTTCCTTTGGTCATGCTTGCCTGTGGCATGCACACCCCTAGCATCAGGCACCACCCCGAACACCTGGTTCTCTGAGTCACTGCGACTCCACTCTCAGCCAGGTAGGCGGGGGAGAATTCCAGGGAGCGCCTGGCCGGTCTGCTGGGAAAGGGCTGGACCTCCGCTCCCTCATCAGAGGGATGTGAGTGCCTCCCTAGTGCCTCAGCTGCCCTCCTGCCTTTCCTTGCAGCTGTCCTGGCATCGGCGGGCTTTGCTCCCACAGAGGGGCTTGTGTGGAGAGACAGCTCCCCATTACGGTGAGAAGGACAGAGAGGCACAGCTTGGCTGGGAAGCCTTCCTTGCAGGGTGTCTTCGGCTCCAGCCTTAGTCCTGCCGCTAGGAGCTAATGCCCATCCTGGGCCACACTGGGGAGAGTCTGATGGTCTTGTCTGTAGCTGCTGACCCACCCGTGTTGCAGGGGCGGAGCTGGCGGGGTGCGGGCATGGGGACAGAGTCCCTGACCACCCTACATCCTAGTAGGAGCTGGTCTGATCACCCTTGCAGATGACGTGGAAAGGATTCATCCTTAACTTCCTTCATTTCTTCCTCTTCCCTTCCCCCTCATGCTCCCCGACACTCCCTCCTTCCCTGGTCATTTCCTGTCACTGTGTTCCATCTGCTTTGGGAGCCAACCCCACCCCATAGAAGGCCCCATTCCCCGGAATGCCCTGAGCCAGCTAGCCCCACTCCATCGCGTTTGAATCCTCCTTCTTCCCCTCTGTGTACCTGCTGTGCCGACCCATCCCGTGGCTGTGGCCGTGGCTGCCCTGGCAGGTGATTCTTGTGCTTGCGCCCACCCCTCCCCCTCCGCTGCCCGAGCTGCAGAGGGGTTGCCTACACTGGATGACTCCCAAGGTAAGAGAAGGTCACAGTTGGCTTCTGCGGCCGGCTCAAGCCAGAGTCTGTGTCTCTCACTCTTTTCAGGCTTCCGAGGAGAGAAATGCAAACAGCAGATTCCAACGTCTCCTTGGATGCTCAGGTAGAAGGAAGAAGCATGTTCACACTAACATGGGACAGGGATATGGAGATGCTCCAGTGGAAAGCCCATAACTCATTTCCTACCCTGCCCACATCTGGCAGAACCCCAGACTCCTTCCAAACAGTCACCTAAAATGGCAAAGGAGGAGAGCCCAGGCAGCAGCTTCTTCCTGCTCCTTCATAGCCGTGTGATCTTGGGTGGGTCTCTTCGCTCCGCAAGTTTTAGTTCCCTCCTCTCTAAAATCCAGGTTATGACACACACCTCAGTGCAGATTGCAGGTGTCATAGAAAAGGCCATTCATAGCATATGGTCTTTTACTATCACTGCTAAGACCACACTGATCTTCGCATCAGTATCCATTAAGTTAGGGGGAGCTAGAAGGAGCACTGTGTGGGGATGCTGCTTTGTCTAGATCTGCTAGGATGAGGGAATGAGGTGCAGGGGAAGGGGCCCACCATGGACCATCATCAACTTGCTACTGACCCCAGGCCAGCCTCAAACCTCAAAATAATATACTCCATTCTGCTGGCTTCCTGGCAGATCCGAAGAGAGTTTCCTCCCTGGGAGCTGTGTGGCTCCGGGTAAGCAGCTTCCCAGCTCTGAGCCTTAACCATCACAACTGTGTCATGAGCACACTCACACCTGCTCCCGAGATGAACTGGGAGAGGTGCCCATGGAGCCCTGAGCCCTGGACCTGTCACCAAGGAGCTGACAGGTGATGCTGACACGGATACCCTGACAACCAGCCTTTGTCCGTCGGCGTTTAGCATTTGAATTCTTCCAGACCTGGACTCAGGCAGACCCAGCCGAAGTCATGCATCCCCCTGGGTCCGAAGATGATGTTCTCTGGACCCTCCCAGGGGCCTCCCTCTGGGTGACGGTGGGCATCAGCAGCTCACGGCCAGGCCCCTCCCCTGTATGAGTTCTCGGACTTCGCCAGGGCACACAGCTGTGGCCCGCAGAGGAGACAGGTGCCTGTCTCCTGCGAGTCATCTGGGGAATAACCCGCAGGTGGGGACCACGGGCCTGGCAACCAGTGAGGAGGAAGGCTGCAAAGCACAGGTCCATCTGGCATCCAGGCACGCCGAGGACACCCCGGATCGCAGACGTGCCTGCCGGTCACAGTTTCTGAGTCTGGATGAGGTTTTCTTCTCCCCCATGTGAGAGAGGTAGCCCAGGATCCCGGGCAGATTTCTGACCTCCTGGGGCCTTTGGTTCCTTGGCTGCTGGAGTTCAGAATGGTGCTAAACTAGATTCTTTCTGAGTTTTATGGAAGAGGATTGCCAAAGTAGTTCCAAAGGAGGAATTTTAATATGTTGAGCGATTGCAACATTATTGTTCAAGTGGATGGCTTGTGGCTTTGCAGAAGACTCTTTTAAAGGGTGTTCTTGTTTGTTTTGTTAAAAGCCCATTTCATCCCCATACTGTGCGTTGCCTCGGCAGACAGGTGATATTACATGGTAGACAGTCACTCCGTGGGAGCTGGGCTGCCTGACTCTGCCCAGTGTGAGGACGCAGGGCTTGGCCTGAGAAACTTGCAGCAACATTAGCGTGCCTGTCTGCCCCTCCCTGCACGGTGTTGTCCAGGCACAGAATCTGGCGATAACATCTCACCTTCAGAGGTGGCCCGAGGACAGGCTTCTCACCTTTCTCTGCAATTATTGCACGCTTGGCAGAGTTCTAGTGGTCTTCTATATGCTGGCTGCTCTTCTAAACCATGGCTTTTTCTCTATGCCCAAGGCTGGTTCTGACATCAATACCGTGTGTTCCCTGGAGGAGGTGCGCTCAGAGTCTTCTTACATTGCCATCATGAAGTGCAAACCTAGCTGTGACCACGTCAGGCCTAGTGGGCTTATTTTACGGTGGCAGGAGCTGTACTTCTACTGCTACCCTCTCACTGAGACTTAGGGAAGTCAGTGAGTTTTCGCATGAGGCAGGAGCTGTGCAGACTGCCATCTTCCTCACGGTGACTCCATCGGCTTGGAGACCTGGAGGGCTTCCAACAATGCTGTCTTTCAGGGGACATGATTTTTATTAAATGATCTCTCAGGTCCCTGTTGCCTAAGATTCTGTGGCCGAGACGCAAAGGGGACGGCAGGCAAATGCTCCTGGTGGGGACTCAGGATTCAGGAGGACTCCCTAAGGCATCTCCAGCCCTTGTCCTGTCCCTCCTGCTGCCCACAAGGGCGCCGCTAAGCTCCGTGAAAAGGAGTGGGCTCCGAGCTCACTTGTGAGGCTGTATAACAGCAGGGCTAGCAAGGGCTCTGTCCCACTCCCTGACCAGCTGTGATGGAAAATACAGGGCTGCAGGCTTCAGGGTTGTCGGGGTCCCTGGTGGCCGTTCTATGTGAGGATCAGGAATGATGGTGGCAGTGGGCTGAAGAAGACCTGTGTTTGACATGTGGATTAATTAATTCATTTTATCACCCATTTCACATTGTGCTTGGCTGGTCATTAGTGGTTTAAACAGGAGTAAGATCCAGACCTAGTGGCAGAAATAGATATGGCAGTGGATGATGGCTGGATAATGGCAACACAGGGGCAGATCCCCTAAGAGGAAGGCATGGAGGGCTGCAAAGAGGGCACAGAGCAGTGGCCATGGATTCTGCCTGCAGGGATGCAGGGCAAGGGGCCAGGGAAGTTTCCACTGGAGGAGGCATTTGAGCCCATTCAATTGCAGGGAAGGAACGCTTCTGTCATCCCTAGTTACATAGTGAGTCATCTCAGAAGAGGGGGCTGAGTCTTGGAGAGGTATAGTGGGGAAGATGATACTTGTCTCAGAAAAATGTTGGGGCACCTGGGTGGCCCAGTCTTTAAGCATCTGCATTTGGCTCAGGTCATGATCCCAGCGGGATCGAGCCCCACGGTCGGGCTCCCTGCTCAGGGGGAAGCCTGCTTCTCCCTCTCTAACTCCCCCTGCTTGTGTTCCCTCTCTAGCTGTGTTTATGCCTGTCAAATAAATAAATAAAAATCTAAAAAAAAGAAAAAGGGAAAAAAAAAAAAGAAAAAGGATCTATGGGGCAGATGCACAGACTTGCCATGTAGAAAACACTGGACTGTGTTGGCTGCAGCCTGGCCCTTCTGCCTCCCCCTAGCTGCCTGGGGCCCCCAACCATCAGGACGCTCAGCTCCTCCTTGGATCAGTGGAAGGTTCTTGCTCCCAACACCAGATCCACCAAGAGAAGACTCTTGCCGCTGTGGCAAGTCAGCCCACACCTCCTCCTTACTAGTGAGGCTGGTGTCTCAGAGCAAGGACCCAGGCTGAGACAGATCTGGGACACAATGGTGGGATGCAGGGCACACGACCATTTGTATGCATATTTACAATCCTAACTGCCGGGCAGGGGGGAGGGGGCAGTCAGGGAGCACAGCTCCGTGGCAGACTTAGGTTAGAACCTGGGGAGGCCCTTCTGAGCCCCTCCCTTTATGCTGCTTCCTGACAGCAGAGGGTGCTCAGCTTCGTTGCTGTTGAGGGTCAAAACTCCAGCAGACAAGCGACAGCAGGTAGCAGGCAACCTCTGCCGTCATTACTCACAGTTCTGTGGCCGGCCTGCCCCCTCCCACAAAGAGCTGCTCGGTGAAATGAATGAAACACTATAATTTAATTAATACCAAGAAATGCAGGCTAGAAGGGTTGGTAATTCGGGCTCCCTTTATTCTCAGCCCTGATTTGATTCCCACCAGCTGCTTTGTTTAGCCAAGGGGAGCAGCTCCACATCCCGTTATAAAATCAGGTTTGCAGGCAAGGAAGGCAGCAGCGCGCCTCTAGTGGTAGGTTCTGGTATTGACAGACTGTCCCCTGGCCAGGGCGGGTTCTGGCTTTGGGAAATAACATTTGGGGGAGATTTCACCTCAACTCAGAAACGTACCAGAGCTTCATAGGACCATGTACAACTGGATAATTTCAAAACTTACTATGGAGATGAGGGAATTTGTTCAGTATTTCGGAGAGGCAAAGCAAGAACCTGAATCCAGGCATCTGGGCAGGGCCTAGTCTGGTTCCTTGGGAGGAGAAAGGAAAGTGAAAGGCGGCCACTGTGGACGTCCTGGATACCCCACCATCTTTCCGGTCTTCCTCACCTTCACCTCGTGTCTGTCGCTCTGAGCCTCAGCAAACACCCCGGGGGGTCTGCTTTGTGGGGGGCTGTAGGTTTCCCTCCTCACATCCACATTCCCCATTCAAGAAAGATAACATTTTCCATGTTGAAGGCCACACCACGCCCGATTTCTTTATCTTCTTTCTTCCTTTTTTTTAAATTAAGATTTTATTTATTTACTTGAGAGTGAATGTGAGCACAGGGAGAGAGGGAGAAGCCGGTTCCTCACTGAGCAGGAAGCCATATGTGGGACTCTATCCCAGGACCTAAGCCCAAGGTGGATGCTTAACCGACTGGGCCACCCAAGTGCCCCTCTTTTTAAAAAGTATTTTATTTATTTATTTATGTTAGAAAGAGAGAGTGTGTGTAAGGGGGAGGGAGAGAGATAGACAAGTAGGCTCTATGCTGAGCAGGGAGCTGACATGGGGCTTGATCTCATGACCCCAAGATCATGACCTGAGCTGAAATCTAGAGTTGGTCACTTAACCCACTGAGCCACACAGGCGCCCCAGACCAGGCCTGGTTTCCACTAGAAATCAGAGAGGGCAACAAGCCATGAGAGACTCTGGGCTCGGCAAAACAAACTGAGGGTCACAGAAGGGAGAGGGTGGGAGGATAGAGTAGCTGGGTGATGGGTATTAAGGAGGGCACGTGTTGTGATGAGCCCCGGGTGTTATATGCAACAAATGAATCACTGAGCACTATGTACCATATGTTGGTGGGAAAGGGGCCAGTGGATTGACTGTGATTCTGTCCCTTCTGTAGATGAGATCAGTCTGGAGCTTGGTCTCTAGCCCACCTCTGTCTGTGGGTCAGGGAGAGATACTCTCAGGAACAGGAAAAGAAGGTAGGTTATTACAAAACTCTGACACTCTGTAAGGAAAAAACAAACACAGTAAAGGTAAAGTAAGCAAGCTTTTAGGAAAGTTTTTTCATTAGACCTTCACCCTTGCTGCTGGATTCATTCAACAAACATTTATTGAACACCTTCAATGAGCTGCAGGTCTTTCCAAGGATCCTTCAAGAGCCCTCCTGCCTTCTAGAAGCTTACATGTTAGGTCTCAGGTTTATCATTTTTGCCATCTGTCTCTGGTTTATTTTTTCCTTCTGCTTCTGTAGTTGGTAGGCAGCACCTGTTCCAGGGATCAGAGCAGATTTCTGCCTTTTTCTCACCAAAACGGCAGAAGAAAAGTCTGCAGATGCCATGCTGTGTAAGGCAGATAACATCTCTGATTCCGGGCGGAATATCCCCTGTTGATACAATACGATAGAGTTGATATTGAGTTTATATGGTACAGAGAATAAAAGATGACCCCAGCTCACAGCCCAACTCTGAATATTTACTATATTCCTCCAAAGTTCAGTGCTTCTGGACTAGTCCCAGTTTAATGGAGGCTTGTTTTCTTAGCTTTAAAATAGGAACAGTAACCTATATCTCAAATGTTATACGCAAACAATGAATCCTGGAGCGCTCAAACACTAATGATGTACTGTATGGTGACTAAAATAACATATAAAATTAAAAAGAAAAAGAGTGGAAGTGAGACCCCTCGAAAAAAATCAAAACTGTTTCCAGAAGGATGTATTTTTTATCCTATATTATGATATCAGGATTCTCAAGCTTCCTAGTGACAGACAGGATTTAGTGAATTAGGGGAAAGCAAAGGCATTTCAGAGAACAGAGTGGAATAAAAGAGGCGTGGGTGTGGGTCTCTAGCAAAATTGAAAATCGTTCTGGTTCTCAGCTTGCAGCTTCATGTTTAGTTACATGTCTTACAATGAAAGGAAGAGAAAAACTTTTTCTCCGCCATGACTTGTGAACTTGTAGGTCAAGGACAACCACCCCACATGGAATGTATTTTACATTTGTCACAAGAAAAAAAAAAGTGTAATTATATGTGGTGACAGACATTGACTAGGCTTCTTGTGGTGGTCATTTCACAATGCATATAACTATGGAGTCATACTGTTTACCCGAAACTTGTACAAGGTCATATGTCAATTCTATCTAACAAAACAAAACAAAACACTCCCTATTTGGGAATGGGATGGTGTCAGGTCTGCTGATGTCACCTACGACGACATAAAAACCAACAAAAATCACAAAATGCCCCAGTGTTGGTCTTGCATGATTTATTTTATTTTAGTTCTAAAAGCTTTATTTATTTGTTAGAGAGAGAGCGAGAGCGTGCACAAGAAGGGAGAGGAACGGAGAGAGAGGGAGAAGCCAGTTGCCTGTGAGCAGGGAGCCCCAACATGGGACTCAATTCCAGGACCCTGAGATCATGACCTGAGCTGAGAGCCGATGTGTTACTGACTGAGCCACCCAGAAGCCACGGTCTTGCATGATTTTTTTTATATTGTTACTAAAATTTTTTTTTCCCAGTGTTCAAGATTCATTCCTCATTCCCCACACCCAGTGTTCCACGCTTTAGGTGTCCCCAGTACCCACCACCAGGCTCTCCCATCCCTCCACCCCCCTCCCTCCAAGTCCCTCAGTTTGTTTCTGTGTCCAAAGTCTCTGTTGTTTCATTTCCCTCCCTAGATTACCCTAGTTCCCATTTACTTTCCTTCTCCCACTGTCCTCCAGTTTACCCCTCATGCACCGCAAGTAAGTGAAACCATGCGATACTTGACTTGCATGATTTAAAAAACAACCTTGTGCAAGATCTCACAGCAACAGGGGCCCACCCTGGGGTCCTGTATTACCTCTGCTGTGGCTTGTGGGGGACAGCCACATGAAGACATGAGCCCCACAGCAATGAAGGTAGAAGAACCACAATCCTAGGGACCTGGAAATCTGCATTCTACTCTAACCTCCTCTCCTTGGACAGTTTGTTTAGACAGTGATGCCTCGATGTTCTCCTGCAGAACTCACCCCCTGGGCTGGGGGGCTGGAGGAACACTGGCTCAGCTGTGGGTCACGCACCACTGGAGCTGTAATGGCGAGTGTCCCATGATACGCCACGGCTCTCCCGGGAGCTCAGTGTCCTCTCTGTGTAGAGGGCAGGGCCGCCATGGAAGACCCATAGTCCCTTCCAGCTCTGACATTCATGTGATTGTCATTTCCTCCTGGGAACTTTTCTCAGACTCAGGTCAATGTTTCCTGTGTGTATCAGAGCCTTGTCTTGCAATAGACCACCCTGATAACCCATATTTCACTTTTTAAAAAACTCTTCCCAGGGAAGATCCAAAGAGTCCAGAGCTGAGCCGCGGAGGGGGCCACGGCACCGTGACCACTGCACAGACACCCCAGCCCTCCACCGCGACCCTCGTCCCTGGGGCTCCTGCCCTACCTGCCATGGTCACCTCCAGCAGCTCTCTGCGATGGCCAGGAGATATTTACCTGAGTTCACTTGGACCAGACAGAAAAGGACAGTGAAAAGGAAGAGGAACTTCATGGTTCCACGTTCCCTCTGGCTCTCCCAGCCTTCCTAGGCAGAAAAACCAAGGCCACAAAACAGTGGAGTAGAGAAGAAAGGACACAAAAATGGGACATTTATAGGTTTTTGGGAACACTGATCAGGAATGAGCACATTTATCTGGTCTACTGAGTAAGGCTGTGGGCAGAAGGTACTGGATACTCTCCCTTTCTGCCTAAAAATAGACAAGCTTCTTGATATTAGGAGAAGCAAGGGCTTGGCCGACAGCTTGGTATACCAAGGCTGCCTTGGAAAGAGAGCCAACAGCCGTGAGGGGCTCCTTAGGGCAGGTGCGGGGTGACAGGGATGGCCGTGGGCCAACACATTTCCTGCCCTCGGGAAGCTTTTGTTTGGTTGGTATGAACACATGAACTGGTCCCAGGAATACACTCTCAGGTGTGTACCCAAGGGACATAGGCCCCTGTGAACCAAGAGACACGTCCGAGAGCGTTGAAGGGACTATGGGTCTTCCTTTGTAACGGTGGTCAGCAGGATGTGAGCCACGCAGTGTTCTGAACCCGACCATAAAACCAACAAGACATCTCCCCACAGCGGCTGTCACCACGGATGGTCACAGTGTGGACGTGCCGCACAGACACGGGGAAAGGCCAGACACAGCACACCGCGTTATTTGTTTTAACGCCACAAATATAATTTATGTATTAAAAGTCAGGAAGTTTCTACTTTGGTGGAAGAAGGTAGAGTTTTCTCTTGTTCGACAAAGCTGTCTTGACTGACAGGGAGGCAGCCTGGGAGACAAGGGGAAGGCTGTGCAGGGCCCTGGGGCTGCAGGATGGAGCCTACCTCGGGGAACACCGGGTGAGCCTTTATGAGGAGGGTGGCATTACAGCCGGGTCTGGAAAGACAGCTCTCCTTGTGGCTTTATGTAACAGACGACACGAAAATGCCCAGCTGCTGCAGCGACTTATTCTGCCCCTATTTGGCTTAGGGGCATCACTTAGGGTATTTCCTTTAAAATTCTCTTACTGAGAAATGAAAAACCAGCCTTCTTCCCATCTCATTCTCCAGGCCTTCATGACACTTGTTGCTCATTTCTTATCCCATCCTTCCAGACATTTTCCATGTGTGCATACACAGAGATGAATCACTATGCCCCTCTCTGTGTATGCAGTGACAGACTCTACTTCTTACTCTGGACTTGCCTCTTTTGTGTGATGTACCTTGGAGATTTTTGAATTAGGTGCATGCAGAGCTTCCTCATTTTTTTAAAAAAGATTTTTTATTTATTTGACAGAGAGAAACACAGCCAGAGAGGGAACACAGGCAGGGGGAGCGAGAGAGGGAGAAGCAGACTTCCCACCGAGCAAGGAACCTGATGTGGGGCTCGATCCCAGGTCTCCGGGATCATGACCTGAGCCTAAGGCAGATGCTTAACCAACTGAGCCACCCAGGTGCCACCCCTCATTTTTTTTTAACAGCTGCATATGAATTCTTTTATTCATATGTTTCCCACCTGATTTACGTCGTCCGCAGCAATATCTGACCATGCATCTTACACAGAAAATGGATTTCAAATTACTGAGAAGACTAAGCAAGCCAGTGGTCTTGGTGAAAACATTCAGTTAGCAGGACTCAGATGACAATTCTGTCCCATGTACTTGAAAGAAAGAACGAAAGAAAGAAAGAAAAAAAAGAGAGAGAGAGAAAGGAAGAAAGAAAGAAAGGAAGGAAGGAAGGAAGGAAGGAAGGAAGGAAGGAAGGAAGGAAGGAAGGAAGGAAAAGAAAGAAAGAAAGAAAGAAAGAAAGAAAGAAAGAAAGAAAGAAGAAAGGAAGGAAGGAAGGAAGGAAGGAAGGAAGGAAGAAAGAAAGAAAGAAAGAAAGAAAGAAAGAAAGAAAGAAAGAAAGAAAGAAAGAAGAGAAAGAAGAGAAAAAGAGCCATAGTATCTACAAATTAGAAATTAGAAGCCAGTGTCTCTAAGGACCAAACAAGGTGAAATTGAATGGCAGGCTAAGATGAAAACAATGAATTGGAACAGTAAAGAAAAGTTTATGGTGGCAAGGAAAAATTGATCCTTTGGAAGTTGAATTAATGACACAAGGTTCAAATTTGAGTTGGCGTCCCCAATGGAAGGGGAAAAAGACATGGTAGGAAAGTTGTTAGAGAAGGTGAAACACTATAGAAAGGGAGGTTTCTATAGGGAACTATAGAAAGAGAGCCAACCTCATGACCATGTGGTCCCTGAGATAAAAACAGAAAGTTTGCAAAGAAGGAATGAAGTGGAATGGTGGTTATGGGGGGCTGGCGGGGGGGGGATGGAGGCTAATGATCAATAGGTATATAATTTCACTGAAGACAAATAAGCTCTAAAGATCTGCTGTACAGCGGTCTACTTAGAGTCAACAATAATGTACCTTTAAAATTTGTTGAGGATAGATGTCATGTGAAGTGTTCTTACGACAATACAATTACAAATTCTTTAAAAGGTGAATTAATTTTTAATGAGAAATGTACAAGGGAAACCAGAAGAAATAAAGTGCTTAACAACTGGGTTCAATATTTATATCCCAACAATTTTTAATGTCTCAATTGTCAAGTTCTTTTTGGACTCAGTGCTTTTACAACTGATTCTAACCATATGGTCCACCACTTCTCATATCTCTATTTTTTAAATTAAAAATATGTATGTTGATATTCAGATCACATAAATTAAAAGGCTTTTACAGTTTATGCACATCTGAATTATGTATAAAGTCATCCAAATATAAGACAATAATAAAGTTTCATTTTGTATTGTAAAAAAAAAGTTAATTCTAGTGTCATAAGCATCCGGTATTCTATTAGTATCATGTGTACATTATAGTAATTCAATAATTCCATACATCACGCTATGCTCATACGACAGGTGCACTCTTAATTCCCATTGTCTGCTTCACCCACCCCCTATTTTAAGGAAATGATGTGAAAATACAATTTTGAAACTGTTTATGAATCGGAAAGTTATCAGAATAAACCAGTTGGTAGGGTTTACTAGTTTTCCAGGTGAACTAATAAAACGAGGATGATAGTTACATATGACTAAATGAAATTTTTGAAGAATAAACAAGCAGAAAAGAAACCTACAGAAATGGGGCACCTGAAAAAGAAAAAGCAGGCCTGCCTCATGTGTGTTTTATGCCACACAAAATGCCAGAGGAGGAATGGCATCTTTGAGATTTTTAAGAGGAAAATGATGTTGCAAGGATTTGGTCTTATGGCTGATTATCTTCCATGGGTAAAGGAGAAAATCACCCTGAAATATTTATTCAATGAGTCAGAAAATATTTCATCCCAATGCCTTTCTTGAAGAAACGCTAACATTTACATTTGTTTCTATGTTAATTGGCTTTTTTCTTTTTTCTTTCTTTCTTTTTTTTTTTTTTGAGAAAATAAATGTTAGATGCCAGTTTCCTCCTTTCAGTTTGCCGTGTTCAGACCCGTTGTCCTTGGTCCCGAGGACCAAGAGCATGGCTTTGCCTTTTAAAGGTTAAGGCTCTCTGGCTTCACAAAGTTACATCTCCTAGTGGAAAGCATGTAGTGGGTGGACTAGACTCATCTTCGGCTCCCAACATTCTATTTACGTTCATACTCAGGTTTCCTCAAGCCAGACTGGTTTCTCACTTTTACAGTGTCTGCTTTACTACGTACTGTGGTTCACGTCCTCCTTTTTATTCCTGGAGAAATAAACAGAATTTTCAGCCTCCACTATTCCAGTGGGACAATCTCAGACTCCCCTAAAAACTATAGGGCAGTGTCTTGATCATCTAATAGGACCACGCCCTCCATTCATCAGATGCTTCGCCAAGTGTGTGATTCCCAGATACCCGAATTGGGTCAACACAGCCCTTGGCTTTAGACCAAGGGAAATAATAAACTGGGTCCCCACCACCCGATTTTGGCTGGGGGTGAATAAAGGCCTTCCTTTATTCCTGGAGCTTCAAATAAAGACAAAAGGTAACTGATGGCATAACTGACCCCCTTTCCGCCTAGCTCTGGAAACTCTTTTGGGGCTTTCTTCCACTGCCTAACTCAATTCTGTAGTTGATCTTCTATATCACAGCTCCCTGTGTGGCTAACAATTTCACCAGACCCTTGGCTAAGCCAGGGAGAACATTAGTCGTTTTCCCAGAGCCCTACACCAGACTCTTGTCTTGTTCGCTTCATAAGACTTTCTTTCTCTTCCAGCCTCGACGCAATTCATCCCCCGAGAGAGTGCCAACCTCCAGCAACCACAACTCCTTTGTCCACTGGGGACTGTCCTTGGGTCACTTACAGAAATAGCTCTCGGTTTCCCTTCATTTGAACGAACTAATTTTAATTTTTTTTTTGTTCTTACAAATACAACTCATTGATTGTCATAAAGAGCTTGGGTTGAGAAGGACATGTTTGCCTCCTGTGCTCATCAGGAGTTACACAAAGCTGCGGCACAATTATTACTAGGGGCCAGGACCTCAGCATTCCTGGTGAGGGCTAATTCTGCTCACACACCCACATCTAGTAGCATCTGGAACTCCCAGAGTGGCATGCCCTCCTGCAGGGACAGTGCCTGCCTTCCCCCTAGAGGTTGAGGCCTCGTCCTGGCTAGGGTCCATCTCTCCGAGGTTGTAGCCAGGAAATGTTCTGAGAAACGTGTTTCTCTTGGAAACGTCAATGTCTCATAAGACAAAAAAGCCCACACTTGGACTTTTCTGGCTTGAAGTGAGCTAGGTTAGTGTCCTGGGTATGTCATTTGATACCCCACCTGATTTGGGTTGGATCACTTAACTCTCTGCCCTTAATTTGTCCTACAATGAAATAGGAACAGTAACTGGGCCCTTGCAAGTGCCTTGGATAGACAGGTAGGGGGTAGCAATGAATTCTCTAAGGGTGTTCTCAGAGCCCCCAGAGAAAAGAAGAGCAGAGTGGAGACAAATCCCATAAGGGACCCATAGGTAGCAGACAGAAGAGAGAGGACAGACTCTGATGCTTTCCTGTTCTCCTGAAAGACCCCACCTAAGCACAGCATGCACTGCTGCACTTAGACCTAACAGAGACATTGAATCAGACCCCTCTGCCTTCTGGCTGGGCTCCATGTCCTTTCCCTGCAACCAGGGTCGATCTCAAGCGCTATTGTCCTCATAGGCAACCTTAATGCTAGTCATCTGACTCCTGGGAATTTTTCTGATCCATCAGGAAAGAGGCAAGCACTGTGTTAATGATCTCAGTTTCCCTTCATTTAAACATACTAATTTTAATTTTTGTTCCAAGAGAAGCCAAAGTCAATCTAAGCCTGCAGGCTATGGTGACCACCACATGTGAGGACAGGTAGAAAAAACTCGGTGTGGTGGTTATTAAAGTCATAGGAAGCCAAGTCATAGGATTTGGTTGATTGAGCCTGCCCACCCAGCGCCTACAGCAGCAGACGTGGGGCACTGAGGAGAAAATAGATTCCCTGATGAAGGGGCACTGCGGGGGATGGATGGGTCACAGGGATCAAAGCCCATAGAAGGTCTGGGGCACAGGGGGGACAGGACACTGTGTGCAAGGTGGGCGTGGAGAGCAGCAATGGGGGCAGCCAGGCGTTGCTGTAATGACCTAAAGCAACTGCGAACTCAAGGGTCTCTTCCCACCAAGGGTACGGCTGGTGTCCATAAAGCCTTGCCGTCCTCAGGGGACTGCACGAGGAAGGCTTCTGTGAAAAGAACAACACAAGTGTAACCAACAGAGCCGCTGACTCAGAATTTGCCTGGAGAGCCCACAGGGCTCATTCCCTTGTCTCCAAACAGGGCTGCAAAAATTACTGTAGGTGGTAGAAAAATATCAGTTGTTATCTGAATCTTATGAATCCCAGAGTTGGTTCCAGAATCTCTCTGAGGAATGTGTTTTAATATTTTATAATCTTAATACCCAGAAGTTCTTATGTCAGATTTAGGACTTTCTTGGTGCAATATCTTTGCCTACGATCAAAGTATGTCTTTATTTATATATACATACATATTTATCCTGAGGCACATTTATTTTATCTTTTTAAACGTATGTATAAAATTTAAGAGTCATGCAATATCTTTTTTAAGATTTTATTTATTTATCACAGAGAGAGAAAGAGAGAGAGCACAAGCAGGGGGAGAAGCAGGGAGAATAGCAGGATCCCCACTGAGCAAGGAGCCCCATGCAGGACTAGATCCTAGGACCCTGGGATCATGACCAGAGCCGAAGGCAGACGCTTAACTGACTGCGCATCCCCAGGCGTCTGGAAAGTTGTGCAATAACTTGACAGGGTATTTTCAAAGATAAAATAATAAAAAATTGCCAATAATCTTAACATTGGAGTGTAAAATCTATTTTTTTGCTTTTGGACATAGTTTTCATAATTAATTTTACATCAGATACATGAAAATTTGTATCTTGTACTTTCTAAGAGAAAGTTATCTTGAAATCTTTATCTTATGCATTTTTTATAGTTTTTGTTTTCCTGTTTGTTATACCTTTAAGTAGATATATCATAGTTTGCTAAAATAATTGTTCTAGTGTGAATGTTTAGATTTATTTCAAAAAGTTTCTCCAAATATTTTTGTTATCTCCTGAGGAAAATCACCCACCCTTTTTAAAAAACTGAGGTAAGAACACTTAATATGAGACTTACCCTGTTAAGAAGTGGTTAAGTGCTTGACACAGTATTTCTTCCCCCCCTCCCTTGGATTTTAATTTATTTAATTTATTTTTTTTAGTTCTAATTTATTTTATTTTTTCAGTGTTCCAAGATTCGTTGTTTATGCCCCATGTGCTCCACGCAATTCATGCCCTCAATATCCACCACCAGGCTCACCCATCTCCCCACTCCCTCCCTCCCCAAACCCTCAGTTTGTTTTTCAGAGTCCATAGTCTCTCAAGCTTTGTCTCCCTCTCTGATTTACCCCACTTCCCATTTCCTTTCCTTCTCCTACTGTCCTCTATATTGCCCCTTATGCACCAGAAGTAAGTGAAACCATATGATACTTGACTTTCTCTACTTGGCTTATTTCACTCAGCATAATTTCCTCCAGTCCCATCCACGTCGATATAAAAGTTGGGTATTCATCCTTTCTAATGGAGGCGTAATATTCCATTGTATATATGTACCACATCTTCTTTATCCATTCGTCTGTTGAAGGGCACCTTGGCTCTTTCCACAGTTGGCAATTGTGGCCATTGCTGCGATGACCGTTGGGGTGCATATGCCCTTCTTTTCACTACCTCTATATCTTTGGGGTAAATGCCCAGTAGTGCAATTGCAATGTCATAGGGTGGCTTTATTTTTAATTTTTTTTAATGAATCTCCACACTCTTTTCCAAAGTGGCTGCACCAACTTGCATTCCCACCAACAGTGTAAGGATGTTCCCCTTTCTCTGCAGCCTCTCCAACACTTGTTGTTTCCTGTCCTGTTAATTTTGGCCATTCTCACTGGTGTATATTTCAACCGCAGACACAATGTTTATAGCAGATCACTAGAATTTACTCATCTTGCATGACCATAACTTTGAACCCACTGAAGATCCTTCATTTCTGGAAGGAGAGTAACAGCCAATGAGCACAAGTATTTCCTTTCTTGCATACATAATAAAAAAATGACCTCTCGGAGAAGATATGTAAATTGGCAATGCTCCTGGTTTTATACGTAAGTACTGGTTGTCACCATGCCCTCACTACCCCTTAAGTATCAGCCTTGCATGAGTATGTCTGCATGTGGATTAAATATGGAAGACAGTCATTCAGAAAGAAGCCTGGAAAGAGGTCTGTCTATGCACCTAGTTTTATCTCTGTGAGCTGCAGAAGCTTGATGATAACTCAGATAGATACCCACACATAATAATAGCACAAAAGATTTATTTTTTTAGAACATAGTGTTTCCTTTATTTTCTTACTTTATTGAGATATAATTAACATCAGAAATGATTATCTTTTTTTTCTTTTTTCCAGTTTTATTGAGATATAATTGATATACAGCATGGTATAAATTTAAGGTGTACAGCATAATGATTTGACCTGTATATATACCCCACAGATTTAGTTAATATCCATCATCTCATATAGATACCAAAAAAGAAGAAAGAAAAGAAAAAAAAATGTTTTCCCTTGTGATGAGCAGAGACATTTTGTAAGTCATGAGAGCTAAAGAAGGATGTAGAGAGAATGATGGGATCAAAAGTTTGTAACAGGGGGCGCTTGGGTGGCTCAGTTGGTTGGGCAACTGCCTTCGGCTCAGGTCATGATCCTGGAGACCCGGGATCGAGTCCCACATCGGGCTCCCTGCTAGGCAGGAAGTCTGCTTCTCCCTCTCTCACTCCCCCTGCTTGGGTTCCCTCTCTGACTGTGTTTCTCTCTGTCAAATAAATAAAATATATTTTTAAAAAAGTTTGTAACAGGAGTTATAAACAGTTTATGAATACTTTGAGCCTGAAAATAATCACCATTTATACATATTTTATAGCAAATTCTACTATTTCTTCACTGTGGACCTATCCCTGAAACTGCTTTTGATTAGGGATGCTTAACACAAAATTCTAAGATAAAGAGCAGAGGGGCTCTGTCTGTGGAACATATCCCACACTTCTTACTTAACCGAAGAGACCTCTCTTGCGGTCTATTGGGAGAGTAGGGGTTAGCAGTTGGTATGAAATGACTATAAGTGTAAGAAGAATGAGCATTTGAACAAAACAGGAAAGACAAAACTGGATTGGAATAGGTGCCATTTCCGTGGAGAAATTGTAGAGGATTTTTTTTTTTTTTAGAGTTAATGTGTATGTATTTCTGATGATATTTGAGAAGATACAGTTTGATCAATAAAATGACAACAGGATCCCACAAGAAAGGCATAATTTGAGAGAAAGAACTATTTGAAAATTTAGGAATATTTAAAAATAGATGACAATCTAATATCTGAATCTGAAAAATCCCTAAATAGTGAAAAATAGAAGGGCACTACCAAAGGAGAGATTGGTGACCTAAAAAAAATATAATAATAATAATTACAAATTGAAAGTTGACAACAAAAATGGAAAGGCATGGAAATTATGGGCAAAAGATTATAGGTGGGGAACATGGTCCCAGACAACCAGGGTTTAGCAGTTGGTATTCCAGAAAGAGAGAAGGGAAGTAAGGAAGCAAAGAATATGTAAGGTTAAATGTAGCACCTATGAAAGAACACATGTCCATACATAAGAATGAAGTTGTAAGCCAGCAAAATTATTAAAGCATACGGAAGAGAAAACATGACCAATAAACAAATGAACAAATGTTCAACTACAACAGTAATCAGGGTTGGCCTGATTCCAGAACTGAGTCTCCGTTTTTCTTCCATCAGAGTGAAAAGAACTAATTAACTTTTGATAATATCAAAATAATATCAGAAGAGTGTAGAGAAACAGATATTTTAATACATTGCTAATGGGACTATGAATGGACATTCATTCTTTAAAGGGCTATTTGTACAAATGAAGATTTTAAACACAGGCACTCTCCAGCCTAACCTTGCCAGTTCTCGATACTGAACACATTTTCTTAAAGACAACCGAGCTGAGATGCTTTTAGCATTGTTATGTCTCATGTCAGAACGAAGACTCCAGCAACCTGTCTGTCAACAGGGAGTGGTAAGGTAGGGATGGTGAAGCCATACAGTGAAATATTATACAGCCAGTAAAACAAAAGGGTGAAAGGTCATATACTTGCATATAGGGATCTCATAGATGTCATTTTTAAAAAAGATTTATTTTAGGGGCGCCTGGGTGGCTCACTTGGTTTAGCGACTGCCTTCGGCTCAGGTCATGATCCCGGAGACCCGGGATCGAGTCCCACATCGGGCTCCCTGCTCGACAGGAAGCCTGCTTCTCCCTCTCTCACTTCCCCTGCTTGTGTTCCCTCTCTGGCTGTGTTTCTCTCTGTCAAATAAATAAAATATTTAAAAAAGATTTATTTTATTAATTTGAGAGAGAGAGAGAGAGAGAGAATATGGGAGCTTGAATAGATGGGGCAATGGAGAGAAGCATTCTCCCTTCTGAGTGGGGAGCCCAATGCAGGACTCGATTCCAGGACCTCAGGATCATGAGCCAAAATCAAGAGTCGGAGGGTTAATTGAGCCACCCAGGGGCCCCTCATAGATGTCATTTTAAAGTCAAAAGTGAAAGTTACAGTTAATATGTCCTCGTGACCACCGAGCAAAGTTTCCCTGAATTGTTCTTTGGTCCTTGGGATACGCGTAATGGAGGTGAAATGTGATTGAGTTTGGTTAATGGAGGCAAATTCTGAAATAGATACAAAGAAGCTGGGATACAAATGGATGATGTCTGCCCACCCGTCATGTTCGATGCCACCTCCCCTGTCTTTTATCCATGGCTTAAGAAGTTTGGGAAAGCTGGTTAGGAGGGACCATTGGATGATTCATTTTTTGGGAAAAGGGGCAGACAAGAGGGGGCTCTGATGGTCTGGGGTTCCGTTTCCTGTTCTGTCCATTGAAGAAACTCCACTCCAGCAGGAGCACAGTGGGCCCCTCCTCCCACAGCTGCAGGAGAGTGGGTACCCTGCTCTATGGGGGTTAGGGTCCTCTCTCCTGGCAGAGCCACCATGGTCCTGACCCCCAACCCCTAACTCCTTTGGGGCTGCTCTCTTAACAATGAGGAGTCGAATATTCTCTACCCTCGTTTATGTTTCCCACAAAGCGTTCTTGTATGTGGAGGCCTGTCTCCTGTTGTCTCCCAGCTTACAATATTCTGTAAAACCACATAAGGGCCTGGGGCCTGCATATCCAAATTGGTTTTTGTTGGTGGGTTACTTCTCAAAAGCAAATGTCGCTGGAGGTTCTCTCTGTCCTTCAAGGTCTGAGTAAAATCGGGAATTTCATAGGATTATTAGCTCAGGATAGATGTTCAGAAGGAAGGCCTATCTAACTGGCCCTTATTACAAAGGGCGACTCTGTCTGAGGTCATTGCTCCCACCATCGTGGGGACCGTTCCCTCAGTCTTCCAGGTTTTCTGTTCTAGTCGCAGAAAATGTATCCATACTGCAATCCGCCCCCGGACCTCATCAGAAACATGAAGGCAAAGCCTGGCACTGAGACTTGGCCATGGTCGGGTGTGTAAATAAGGCATCAACTTCTCTGCATGGAAAGCAGTTCCCCTGGTGGATGAGCCAAGCCAGGACCACTCATGAGGACTGAGACAGGGCAGACTTCCAGTGAATGCTGTAGGAGAGGGAGGGGCCTGAGACCCCCTCCCCGAGAGCCCTCTGCCCCTATGACTCTCTGTCTTCGTTCTCACACTCTCTCACAAATATTCACTGAGCAGGTATTATGTGTAAGGCGTGCCAAGCGCTGCAGTGTGGCCGTGAAGGTTCCGGTGGGCTCCCTGGGCTCCTGGCGGGCAGCTGGTCGTCTGGGTGCTACACGTGTGACAGTCCTGCCGTGTGACAGTCCTTACCTTCCTGTGCTCCTGATAAGGACAGTGAGGGCAATGAGGGGGTCTGCCCTGGTCTTGGGGGGCTGGTCTAGGTACAAGCCCATCAATCTCTCTCTGAAGATGAGTAGATCAGATGAAGGGGCCGTGGCCGTGTAGGAGGAATTCAAAGCAGAAGCTAGCTTGTGCCGAGGGTGACTGGGGGAGGTCACGTGGCTCTTGTGGACTGAAAAGCAGCCCTGCCCAGGATTCAGCGTCAGAGGGGAGAGAATGTCGGAGTGCACTGGGCTTAGGAGGCCATGCTATGGGTCTGGGGCTTTCTGCTAGGAGCAGCAGTCTCCCCTGCCTCCCCTCTTGCGTTCATACCCCAAATCCAGCTTGGCTCCTACCTCACTTTATGCAGAATGTGACACCTTATCACCTTCATGCCCCCACCACTCTTGTCTCTCATCTGGATTGCTGCAAGAGCCTCCGAACCAGGGGCACCTGGAGGGCTCAGTCGTTAAGAGACTGCCTTTGGCTCAGGTCATTCTCCCGGAGTCCCAGGATGGGGTTCCACTTTGGGCTCCCTCCTCAGCGGGAAGCCTGCTTCTCCCTCTCTCACTCCCCGCTGCTTGTGTTCCCTCTCCAGCTGTGTTTCTCTCTGTCAAATAAATAAATAAAGCCTAAAAAAAAAAAAAAAAAAAAAAAAAAAGAGCCTCCGAACAAGTTTTCTGCTTCTGCCTTATCCCCTCCTCTACGCCCAACACAGAAGCTTTCCTTTCCTGGACTACCCACCCTCCGTTCCACCAAATGCTCCCCATGCTTATCTCCTGGATGGATGCTCTTTCATGCCATTTATGTCCCCCTCTCAGAACCCCAGTGTCCCACAAGGGCTCCCCTTGTTCTGTGCCTCCCTGAAGCGTTAGTGTTGCTCGGTGTGGTCCCTCTGCAGCCCCGAAAGCTGCTCTGCACTATAGGTAACACATCTTCCACTCTGATTTCTGGTCTCCCTGTCTCTCCTGGAATCTGCGTCGGTCCCTTCAGGTCCCCTCTGGACATCGTGAATGCCTCAGGCCTTCCAGTGGGATGGGTCCAGGGCCAGTCTCGTCCCTCCTGCTTGTCCTTGTCCCATGTGTGCTGTGTCAGTTAACACAGTTCTCTCCTGCCTCATGTCCTTCTTTCCTCTCCGTCACCAAACCTGTGACCTCCACGTCCTTGCTGTCCCCTCCGCCCCAGTTCTTTCCCTTTACTAGCCATGATCTCCACCTTGGTCACCAAATGACTATCTCTGGACTTGTCCCATTACTGTCTGCTCTTAACCTGTGTTCCTGCCTCTGGTCTCACCCAATTTCCAATCCATCCCTAGTTCTTTTGTTAGAAGGAACATTCTGAAATTGAAAATATGACAATGTCACTCCTCTGGAGTACCTGATAACCTTCTCTTGCTTAGCAGCCTGAACTCTCTAGCGTACTATGTGTTTTCTTTGACAACTTCACATCATTTTCCTACACACTCCTCATTTGACACTTGGACTTAGTCCCCCACTTTTGCAGTGACCCTGAACTCACCACTGGCTCAGTAGACCCATTCTTTCACGTCTTCTCCACGCCTTTCTGCAAATTGTATCCTTTGCCTACAAATCTCGTCTCTTTCTTTCAATGAACACACTCCTGCACATCCTCCAAAACCCTGCTCACATTTCCCCAGGAATCCTTTCTTACATCTCTTGTATTTATCTGTTCCATTTATTGCTTTGGATATATGCAAGTTATAAATGTGTGGCATTTTATTGTTTTTATTTCATTGGGTGTTTGTCCCCCAACACATATTCATGTTTCAAATTTATTACATTTCTCAGTGCCTAGGGAAAAAATAGGTACTCAAAAAATATTTTTCAAACAACAGAAGGAATTACTTGAATGTTTTCTTGTGAAAGTTTACTACATTAAAAGCTATGTGATTTTTGAAGATTTTGTCCATCTCAGGCTAAGTCACTTTCTCTATGGTCAGGCAGAGCTTGTTTCTTTTCATTTGCTACTACAAAATGTCCAGACTGTTCAGATCAAATGATTGCACCCCAGCAGCTCCATGATCAGCCTCTTCCCCAAAACACCTGCATCTGTGTGGTCGCTGGGGTCCCTGGAGAGCAGCAGGTGGACCAAGCTTTGGCTTCTATGTCAACAACCTCAGTTCTGATGCAAACAGCAGGCATATTTTTTTTTAAAACAGTAACCCACTTGTGTTTCCATATAATTACAATATTCTTGACAATGGCCTTCACTTCTCTTGCAGTTGACAACTTTGAAATCCGGTTCGGGCTCTGTATAAAGAAATATCCAACATTAGCGTCTTAAGACCATCTCAAGAATCAGACGGGGCTTATTTTAGCCCCAAAGGATATGGTGGAGGACAGCAATAGGGAGGTTGTAAATGAGCATTTCTTTTCCCCTGAGGCCATCCTGATAGCACAATAATCAGATCCTTGATTCAGCCTTAAAAGTCACCTTTACTTTCCCCCAAAAAACCAGCCACAGGTTGTGAGATAGCTGGGAAGAGAAACAGTACTAGATGTGTACAATACAAATGTTGCACTGAAGCTGATTTGGGATGCTGTTTAAGAGGACCCGTGAAGGCTCTGTGAGGCCGACTGGGGATGACAGAGCCCTACCAAACACGTCCATAAGTGGGAGGGTCCTCCGAGGAAGGAGGGTTGGGGCTGAGCCATCTCTGTAAGGGAGATGACAGGGAGCCAGGGCAGATTTTAAAGAGTGAAAAAGATTTCTTTTTTTTCCCTCACTGTAAGGGGGCACCTGGAAGGCTATTTGGTGCCTCAAAGATGTGCCAGTTTACGTGAGCAAAATTGTGAAATTGGGTGAAATTGGTACCTCACTCTACAATTCAAGTATTGAGGTTATTAAACACAAATTCTTATCTTAAATTAAATATTATGAAGACAGTTGGTAGAAAAAGGCAAGGAGCCCGGTTTGGGGAAGCCTCCTGTTAGACCGCAGCCGAGGCTGCTCTGGTCATCGCAAGTTCCATCACCGACCTGAGATGTGACCTTCAGACATATAAAATGTGAAGAGATGGTACCCTCTTCCTGCCCTCATCTCTTTCACCAGTATGCATTGCAAATATTTGCCTAGATCGATGAATCAATTGATCAATTAAAATTATATTCTTATCACTTCATTTTACCAGTAGTCATCCTTCCCTATATAGACACATAGATATACAAAGCCTGCACAGATTGAATGTGAACAACTTGATGAATTTGGAGGATCACATGGCCCCACACCACCACCACCATCAAGGCAGTAAACCTATCTATCACGTACAAAAGTTTCCTTATGTTCCTTTCTTTCTGTTGTCTTATTTTTGTTTTCCTTGCGGTAAGAGCACTTAACACAAGACCTAGCCTCTCAACATATTTTTAAATGCACAAAACCATGTTGTCAACCATAGGTAGGCACCGTACAGCGGGTCTCAAGATCTTATTCATCTAGCATAACAGAGACCCGATACCAAGCAAACAACAGGCCTCTTCCAAAGTAGCACCCGTCTCCCTGGTACCTGCAGTTAGTGAAGCTCATCTGAGCAACTCCGGTAGGTTTGGGAGGCAGACGGGAGGCAATCAGCTGTAGCCTCATTCAGCAGGAGGCACGTGTAAAGTTCACTTGGGTAAGCCTATCGAAACCCACCTTCTGTGGCTCGTTGGGAGCAGGGGTCCCAGGTGAAGAAGGGGCCTTTTCTTGAGCCAGTGGCCCTAGGATTTAAGCCTGGCTTCACCAGTATTTGGGTTACCTCCTCTCTGCAGGGTGGTCTGCCTCCTCACTGGCACATGTTCCAAATCTCAGCTGAAAACTCTGTTTTCATACTTTGTTAAGCAGGATGTTATATACAGAAAGTTAATAACTCTTGAGAAAGAAAGAGATAATCACTGAAAGACAAGAATAGAGCAGATGGAGAGGCAACAAACATCTATTCATTTGGTAAATTCATTCTCTTGCTCATTCCTTCAAGGCAAGCGGATGCAGGACATTCTGGCCTGCTATGACAAAGTCAGGGGACCTTCTCTGGATCAGGAACTCTGAGTCTAGTGGAGAACAGACACAGCCATGTATTTAAATGCAATATAATCAATCCATAGTTGAGTTTGCACAGAGTGTTTTAGGATCATAGAGAACAGCCAACTAAGGTCATAGGGGTTATTAAATTTAAATGGATGTTCAATGTAGCATCTAAATGGGGTCTTGAACTAAGGCTAGACACACTCCACAGAGTTGTGCAAAGACGTGAAAGAATGGAACATTTTCTAGGAATCATGGACATGGCTTGAGAACTATAGCAATGATAGGTAATGGTGGGAAATGTGGGTAGGACAGCCTGATGCCAGACTAACACAGACTTTTACAGCTGGCTAAGTATTTTAAGATGTATTCTTTTGGGATGCTGTGTTTCTGGACATAGATTGGAGTATTAGGCCAGTATAGGAAGTAATGAGACTTTTTCTCCAATTCAGGAGGAGGAGCAATTAAAAGAAAGAATTTTCTTGATGATAAATATTTTTCCAGTACACTCTAATGAAGTAGTAAGTAGAAAACCAGTAGGAAAATAAAAATATTTAGGAAGAATGTATTGCAGAAATAGTCATTATGTAAGACATCGTCTCTCTTTAATTGCTTCCTCTCTGAGTTGGGGAGCAAGGTGGAGGTGGTCAGTGTTAAATTCTGTGTGTGGCACTGGGCTTGAGGAGACACAGTCAGGGTGAGTTCGAACATAAGGAGGTTGCACACTCAGGATGGAAATCACAAGTGGGAAGGCGAGTAAAAATTCAGGAATGAGTGATGCACCCTGAGAAACTGAGGCAGGAAGTGAGTACAGAGTATTAGAGAGAAGAGAGAAACAGGCATGTTTTAAAAGAAGTACACTGAAATGTCTTCCTTGAGTCTAACACTAGGAAGTTTGACTTAAATTCTTGAAGTTTCCACTCTTAATCTCTGACATGTTATTGTATTATATTGTATTATATTTATTTTTTAACTATTATATTCAATTAGCCAACATATAGTACATCACTAGTTTTTGATATAATGCTCAAAGATTTATCAGTTGCATATAACACCCAGCACTCATCACAACACGTGCCTCCTTAATACCCATCACCCAGCTACCCCGTCCTCCCACCTTTCTCCCTTTTGTAAGCCCCCTTTTGTTGTCCTGAATTGGAAAAGTTATTTTAAATCTCAACTCCTTCATGAATCAAAGGGAAATAATAACCCAGTCTCACAGACTTGCTATTAGAATAAATGATGCATGCCTCATATTGTTTATGTTTGTCGTGAATCACGGTATTTTTCTTTTTCCCTTCCTTTGGGAGGAGAACCAGACCAGTGAGTCCCTGGGAACCAAGGGACACCTCCAAAGGGACCATCAATGGGAGGAATAATGTAGCAGTATCTGAATGATGGGCTTCCCTTTTCCAGCGCCCTCGTGTGTGTTTCCTGCGCTTGCTCACTGAGTTTCTAGCCTCCTGGTCCCTGTATCAGGGTCAGGAATGAGTTTGGGATTAAGGAAACATCCTGAAAATGACTGTCCCCTCTAGGTCCTTACAGATTGGAAGGTGTCTCCATATGGATATTCAGGACTGACCAGAGAAGCAGCTGAGGGCTCTGTGACTTTGTCATCCCAGCAGCCCAGCCTCTGCACCTGTCCTTGGGCATTCCCTGGGTGCTCACTGCTCACCCAGGGCTTAGCAAGAATTCAGTAGATTCTGGGAGGCCCAAGGAATGGGGGGGGCTGCAACGTGGCCGGAGGGGGGCTTCTTGCCGGGTATCATCTCTGGCTCTCCAGGGTGGCTGAAGTCAGGGATTAGAGACGCGCCTTTAATACTTTGCCTCTGTCCCTCAAACTCCCAACTCTCATGGGACCCTCAGTTGTCTGTCTGGGGAGGCTGTCAGGCCCCATGACCTTTCTGAGAGGTGGGCAGCTCGAGCTATCTACCTACCGTTTTCATAAACATAGCCCATCTTTACCCCAACCACTGCTCAGCCCTCCCCCACCCGCGCAGACCCCTTCCCCATCTGTTCATTCACTAAGTATTTCCAGAGTAGAGGGACTTGTCACACCTTTTTAAAAACATTTTTTTTTAACTTACCTGGGAAAGGGGGAGTGCGTGGTAAGAGGTAGCGTTTTTCTTGGTGGTGTAGCAAGGGAGACTCATTTTCTCCTTGTCCAGGAGACTCTTCCCTGGATTCTCCCAGTTCTCTCAGACCCCCAGTGTCTGGGTGGTTACCATGTCCGGCTCTGGATAGTCCTGCTTCACAGTAAATACACAGCAGGGCGTTTTTAGAGCTCTGTCTTGGGCAGACCCTCGAGGCTCTGGTGCATCACTCTAGGGGGCTCTGGTGCATCACTCTAGGGGGCGAGTGGGAGTGGAGGGTGGAGCAGAGTGGGAGCTTGCTGCTCGGTGGGTGCCCGTTTCCGTCCCCGCAGCACCTGGGCTGCGCTCCAGAGCTGAGCTGTGAAGCGCGGAGCCCACACACGCCCACACACAACAGCGCACTCCAGAGTTGGTGGGGAGGGTAGATCTTTTTCTAAGTGTTCTTATCGTGCACACAAAGCACCGCCACAAAGGACACAAGGAAACTTTGGGAGGTGCTGGAGGTGGGCCTGTGGTTATGCCCTCGGCTAGGGGACCCTGGTTGTTTGCGAACACCCCAACTCATCCAAGTGTACACGTTAAATGTGAGCATTGTTTTTGTGGTAATTATACCTCCATGAAGCTGTGAAGAAAAAGAGGAACTGGAGTATGGGATGGAAGGGGTGGGAAGCAGGGCAAACGTGTGTGTGTGTGTGTGTGTGTGTGTGTGTGTGTGTGTGTGTATGGGGAGGGAGGAAGGGAGGGAGAGGAAGATGGAGGGAGGTGAGTGATGACCAAGAAGGGTGGGCAGTGAAGCCTCAGTGCTTCGGGGAAGCCGAGCTGAGGGCCCCCTAGGGCGTCCCCCATACAGTTGCTGAGACTCCCTAACATGCAAGGTCCTCTGTGATGCAGGCTGTCCTTTATAAGGACTAGGTAAATACTAACAGGATAAGAAAGTGTAGTCGGGGTTGGGACCTGTCTCCTGGGGGGCCAATGCCAGCAGTATATTCAAAGTGTCCCTTACACACCCAGCCCAGAGACTCCTGACCCAAAACTCTTCCAGGAAACGTACTTGTGGGGCTTAGTACCTCACTGCCCCACCTGGACACCCAGCCTTGACACAGCCATTGCAGAGAGACCCTGGCCCCAGGACCGAGTCACATTTCTGATTTACCTGGAAACATCAGGGCCACAAGGAGAAGGCTGATGAATGGAGAGAGGGGTGGCTTCATGTCGCTGAGGGGAATGCGAGCTGAGAAGGTGCTGGTGGGCAGAGAGCAGGGCTCCCTTTATGGCCCCGAGTTGTGGGGGGGAGGGGAGCTGCAGCAGCACACAGACGCATTCTTGAACAATCTCTGGGTCACAAAGGACACAGGCAGACCCATTATTCTCCCACCACTAGCTGGTGGAACAGACATTCGAGCCATTTTCCTCAGGAAGTAAATCTCGTGCCTGAACGCCCTGGCGGGTTTGGTGAGTCAGAAGTGACAGGGCAAGAGAAGAGGAGCAGAAAGAGTAAAGGGAGGGGGCAAAACCAGCATCATTAACCAAAAAAGCACCAGTTCCCTCAAGTGCTTGTTGGACCTCTGCTGGGCCCCCGCGTGGTGACATGAGAAGCGTGAAAAATAAAATTAGGACCATTATGCCTTATACCCCTAACAGCCACCTGGCTTCTGTACACTCGATTGCTAGACCCTAAGAAAGTGGAAAAACCCTAACAGCCCCCCCCATAGCCACCCTGTAACCGCAAGGACTCTCCCTGCGCCTTCAGATCTAAGAACGAAAGATAATTCCACATGGCTCTGGGAATGTGGCTACGTGAGCACTCCCGGAGCCTCCTACCCGACCATCTGGCGCCTTGGGGTTTGCTGGGCTGGGGGGCCAAGGCCAGTCGTAAGGCAACCAGTAAACTAGGGAGAATGTCAACCAATCATGTACTGTAACTGTGGAGATTCTCCAACTTCTCTGCAACTTGTTTGTCTTTACCTATAAAAGCTGCGCTAAAGGTATGTATGCCCAGGGCCTCTTAGCGTCACCAGTAACGAGTGCGCGGAGGTCCGGTTCGAACTCGCAATAAACGACCCTTGCCGTTTGGCTTTGACTCTGGACTCTGGTGGTCGTCTTTGGGGGGTCTCGGAATTTGGGCATTTCAGACATACATATGGCCTCCGGAATGCTTCAGCCTTGTCTTCTGGATGCGTTTATTTTGGTGTAAGATATCATGCAGGGAGACATCGAATATGTCGGGGACGACCTGGCCCACGCAGCTGTCATTTCCTGAAGTCTCGAAGTGACTCCAGATTTCATTTCTGCTCTTTCTGCCTCACCCCGTCTCTCGCTGTTTCTTGAGTTTCTCTCACCCTTTCTCTTTCATCTCTTTTTATTTTAATTCATCTGACTCTTCTTCACGTTTCTCCCTTCTTTCCCTTCTTGTCTTTTCCTCAGTTGCTGGACTATTGCTGCCGTCGGGTCCAATTCAGTTATGCTTAAAAAAAATCTGTAATTAAGGCTGAATTTTTCTCTTCTGACAATAAACAAGCAAAAATCCCTTCTCTTTCTCCTCCTCCTCCTCCTTCCACTTCCTGTCCTTCTTTTCTTTTTCTTATTTATTTATTTATTTAATGCAGAGAGAGAGATCACAAGTAGGCAGAGGCAGGCAGAGAGAGAGGAGGAAACAGGCTCCCCACTGAGCAGAGAGCCTGATGCGGGCCCCGATCCCAGGACCCTGAGATCATGACCTGAGCCGAAGGCAGAGGCTGTCTGTCCTTCTTCTTTTTAAAGATTTGATTTATTTATTTGACAGAGAGAGAGAGAGAGAGAGAGAGAATGAGAGAGAGAAAGCGATCACTAGAGGCAGAGTGGCAGGTAGAGGGAGGAGAAACAAGTTCCCTGCTAAGCAGGGAACCCACCACGGGACTCAATTCCAGGACCCTAGGATCATGACTTGAGCTGAAGATAGACACTTAACAGACTGAGCCAGCTGGGGGCCCCTCATCTTCTTCTTAGCAGGGATGAGTTTTATGTCGCTGCATTGTCTTGGACACACATACCCCCGGCAGTCTATCTTGGATGCAACCAGAGGCATGTGGGCTTTGGTTCCAGAGTGTTATCACCATATAAAATTCAATATGGCCTCAGAGGTGTTGGAAAAGGTAGTGCTTGTTACATGTGTCTCATTTGCAGGCACATTTTGGTCCAAAGAAAATGTCTAAGATCATTTGTGTAAATGAAAATAATTATATTCTACCTGGAGGGAGGTGGAAACAGATGAGGAAGGCGGCAGTGGTCCCAGAAGGGGCTTGGGCATCAGGGAAGCAATAGTGAAGTAGAGAAGGTTTGGAGCTACTGACATTTGTGCACAGGGTTCCAGGGTCATCGTGCTGTAGCCTGTCCCCCAGGTCTGGGGGCAAATTCAATATTGTGGAGCACAGACGTGCTAGCACAAGATCATTCACATTCTGGATTTTTAGGCATTAGGAAATCTTCAGTTCAAAGAGGGAC
This sequence comes from Spilogale gracilis, assembly GCA_004023965.1. Taxonomy (NCBI): domain Eukaryota; kingdom Metazoa; phylum Chordata; class Mammalia; order Carnivora; family Mephitidae; genus Spilogale; species Spilogale gracilis. Next base: position 42,389 of record PITA01009648.1, on the reverse strand, counting down.
TTGGAGATACTGGTAGAGGTGGGAGGCAATGGGTCCCTGCTAAGTGTTGCTAATCACAGAGGTCACCAGATGCTGACAAGTGGATGCGGGAAGAAATTAAATGGTCAAGCAAGGGGTGGGAAGTTACTGAGACCCTAACTCCAAATAAAGATGTTCTTATCCCTTCACCTGTAAGCCATGTTACTTTTATATTCTAGCCCCAAAGCTATGCTTATAGTGGTGTTTATATTTATTTCTAAGAATTGGGATCAAGGTAGAAACAATGCCAACGGGTTGGGATTCCAGCACACCATGCACCTGCTGCCTCAGATTTGAGCCCCAGGTATGGGGGCGATGCCTGGTCCTGCCAAATATCTAGACCTACTGGGAAAGGCACTTGCCTCTCTGCACCTTTGTTTCCACACCTAAAAAAGGTCAGGATGATGCCTGTTGTCTCACAAGCTTATTGTGGAGATCCAAAGAGACGATGCACGGGGAAGTACCTTGTAAAATACACAATGTGAGACTCACGACGGGGAACGCCGATGGAGGACAAGACAGAACTTAAAATCGATGTCAGGTTGTCCTAAAGCACATTCCATATCCTGGCATCTGGACTGCTGCCTCCTCGGGGGGCTGTTTCCCGGGCACCCCCTCCCCTAGAAGGGCTGAAATCAAAGACTCACATTCGCATTGGATTTTCCAGACAGTAGTTTGCAGGTGACATGGCAAGTATGCGATACCACCCACAAAAGAGATCTCAGAGGCAGACAATCAAACAGTGTTAGTTACGCGAAGGTTCAGTTTACCATTTTGGTAAAAAGGCAGCAGCATAATAAATAGGTCCTGGGTGGCTTTGTGTCCCTCCACCCAGAGGCAGGTCAGGACCTCAGGCAGTTGTCCCTGTTTATTTGAGTGGGGTTATTGGCGTTCATGGGCTAGATCATTATGTGTCTCGAGGGGTTGGAAAATAGTGATAGTCTCCTTACATTATCATTCTTTGTCATTTATTAGCTGGGCTACTTTTATAGAGAGAAGCTTTTCCCCACAAATCTTTTAGTCACCCCGAAAGAAAGTTTGGAAAGGAATGGCAACTCCAAAGCTTTAGGACTCCACTTTCCTCACCAGATCTCAGGACTGTGGATGCGCACGAAGCTTCTGGCGCTCCGTCTGTGGGATGTGACCCTCTACGGACATCCAGGTGGGTCAGCCCTGGGTCATCCCCTAACACCTTTTTGTTGTGCTCCCTGAAAGTCTGTGCTTTGAATTATAGTGCATGCCAAACAAATTGCACTCAATACTGATTTATTGCCCTGTTTTGATGAACAAAAGACATATACAACTACAGAGCAAAACTTCTGATCAGAAAACTAATGCTCTCAAGATCAACTGATACAATTCAAGTCAAAAAAATAAAAAATATTCACCGAGGCTTGTGGCTGATGAGGTGTATTTTTTGGTTCAGCTATTAAAGGTGTTGAGACTCTCACGTAACCCACATTTGTGTCCTCCCTTCCCCCCACCACGGAAGTGCATCTCAGGGCTCCTACATGGGTTCTGCATTAAGTGAAGGTGCTCAGCAAAGTCTCGATAATGCGACTAGTGGTTGTTGCTAGGGGTATTCTTCCTGTGAGACCTCAAGAACGGAAGGTTCCAAGGTGCTTCCGTCAGAGGCTCTGGGGGCCAGGCAGCCTGGGCTTCAGGATGTCACGGATTCAGTGGGTTTGCTTTTTCAGACAGCACGGATAGACATTGGGGCAAACTCCGATGGGGTATTCTTCTGCTCTACAATTCCTCCGGCAGCGGGCAGTCCCATAGCCACATATCTTGTCTATGTCAAATTCACTTCTCACTAAATAACAGAATAAGTCAGTGTGATTAATTGTGCCCCGATGATGGGGAGACAAGTCTTTAGCAGTGGTTTTTGGGGACAGCAACTAAATCAACTATAGAGAATTCCCGGGAACACTGACAAAACAACCCCGCAGAGCTGGTTTTCCCAGCCACCCCTCCCTCTGCATTCATCGCTGAGGGACTCCACCATCTAATTCTCTTCCAGCATGACGAAAACAAACCAAAACCAAAACCAAAAAAACGTTAGTTGGAGCTCATCATACCTCCTCTCAAAATCCCTTCAACAGTTTGTTAATACTTTTTGGTTGAATCCAAGTCAACCCCTTATGGGCTTCAAAGCTACGGTACACTGACCCCGGGCCCCCTTCTACCTGGTGTGGGACCCCGGGCCTCAGCCTCCCCAGCAGGACAGCACTGGCGTCCTTTCAGGGCCTGATGTTCTTGGTTCTTGATGCCTTCACTTGCTCTTTTTCCTCATCTAGGATACTCCTCTCCTTGCCCACGAATGACCTCCCTGACCTCAGTGTCACAACACTGGGGAATCTCTCCCTGTAAGTGTCTGGAACTGTTGTCCACCCTATGCAATTTTTGTTGTTGTTGTTTTTCCTTCATCACATCTTTCCCAAGTTGTAGTTACATATTGTTTTTAGTGACTTGGCCTTCCCAATTGAATTCTAAGTTCCTCAAGTGGGAGACAGTGTGCTGTTCCACTTACCATTACATGGCTCACCCAGGACCCGATGTCCCACCTGTGCTCAATAACCAACCACCTGCTGAGGGCATGGTTGGAGAGAGTGAATGAGAATGAATCAGAAGCGACACGGGCAGGGGAAAGTGGAACAAAATGGAGGAGAGGAGATACACCCCTGCTCACTTGGCTCCTGGCCTAGAGAGTAAGTGGGAGATGTGAGGTTAGCTACTCAGAGTCCCGGGCAATGATCTCTGCAGCCCACAGTAGCCATCAAAGTTACAGCCCCTTCACACGCCCCGCAGGCAGCATCTCACAGCAGCACCAGGAGATGCCAGAAGCATTGTCCCGCTGGAGGGACAGGCAGACAGCTGGTCCAAAGAGCCTCCCTGCAGAGAACCGTGTTTGACATAGCTCTACAGACAGGGACTTCCTGCTCTCAACAGGCACCAGATTCAGGGAAGAGTCTCAGGAGAACTCTGGAGACGGGGGTCCAGACTACATGGGAGGCCCCCTTTGCAGAGGTCCAGGATTTTAGTTTCAGCTGCTACAGGTGCAAAACCTGGAAGCCACCACTTTTTATTTTATTTTATTTTATTTCATTTCATTTCATTTTATTTTATTTTATTATTTTTAAATATTTTACTTGTTTATTTGACAGAGAGAAACACAGCTAGAGAGGGAACACAAGCAGGGGGAGTGAGAGAGGGAGAAGCAGGCTTCCCACCGAGAGGGAGCCTGATGTGGGACTCGATCCCGGGTCTCCGGGATCATGACCTGAGCCGAAGGCAGAGGGTTAATGACTGAGTCACCCAGGGTCCCACCCCTCCCACTTTTAAATAAGGAAAACTCTGAAGAAACTGAAGCTCAGGGCCACCTGGGTGGCTCAGTCGTTAAAATTAAAAAAAAAAAAGAAACTGAAGAGCAATGATTTTTCTTAGACCCCCCTCAGGAATTGAGGTCATGGGGCACAACAGTGCTCCCAGATTTGGAGAGTCATAGCTGATGGACTAACTAGAGAAGAAGCCTCTGGAGTCAACACTTGTGGTAAATTTGACACATTGCCAGAGGCTCAGTGAGCCAAACCACTGAGGACCACGAGCTAAGAGACCTACTCTTTCCTGGATTTTAATTCCAAGAAACTCATGAGGTTCTCATGGTGAGGAGACAAGAAGGAGTTCCCAGTGGCTCTGGAAAGGAAAAAGGGATGTAATTATGTGAAATGTGTCCAGAGTTTTCCACAACAAGAACTTACTGTTCCAGGAAAATGATTTTAGGGAAAGGCATGTCCCCTACATCAACCTATCTGGCTTCCTCACTCAGCTGAATGGGAGAACCTAGGGAATACTGCTGAAGGTCACCCTATCAGGGACACTGGGCAAGAGAAGACTGGGGTTTCTGTCATGTGGTGGAGGCACAATCATAGATATTTATTTTATCCTCTGGGTTATGATCCAACACGACTTATATTTTTGCTCACATTAATTCAGTTTTTGTGTTCCTTTGGTAAGCCTTTGCCATTGCTTGTTTGAAGTTCTTCCCTATGCCCTGCCATTAGCAGTTCCACTCAGTTTATCTTGTACATTTTCTGCTCCAATTAGCCACTTCTCCAAGGATTCCTGGCTCCTTTCATTGGCGAATGGAATTACAAACCAATATGTGAATCCCAGGTGTGCTCATAGTTGCTAGAATGTCCTTGTTTCTAGGACCACTCAGCCAACAGAACAAGGAAATACGTATTTGTTTAATAACATACACACACACACATCAATAAATATGATATTTTCTGTATCAAAGCCATATACCCACCTCTCATCCTTTCCCACATGGGTCACTTTACCTTTTCCTTGCTTATCTATAAACTCTGTCTCTAACCTTGACTCCCATTTCTGTCAGTCATGTACTTAATTGTCCAATTTCAGCTATATGCATATAGTAAGATCTGAGTTGCTACGTTTGTGTTCCTGGAGAAATAAGTCATCCACTAGCATGTGGTGTTTTGGTACAGTTTCTTTTGTCTGTAGACTGGGAGACAGCAGTCACTGTCAAAGTCACCTACCTTCACCAACCCCCGCATCATCAGTGAAGTTGTTTTATACATTTATGACACGGTTAGACAGTTTTATCACATTCTGCGTTCCATCTTGGGGTAGTCCTGACTTCCTAAATTCACTCTGTTAATTTGCACAGTGAACTGGTTCACTCTTTGTGCTGCGAAGTTCTCGGGGTTTAACGAAGGCCTAGCATCATGCAGAAGAGTTTGATATCCCACCCAAACACATTTCCTGTTTTTACCCCGGGGCCAACCCTTGGCAACCACAGCAAAAAAAATCCCTTCCTTTTATGATCTCTGGTTTTTCTCCTTCCAGAATGCCTAGAAACTGGAATCATATAGTATCTAACCTTTTCAGGTTGGTTTCTTTCACACAACAAAATGCATTTAAGATTCCTCTGTGTCTTTTTGCAACTTGGTAGCTTATTTCTTTTTATTCTTCAATAATGTTCCATTAGTTGGATGAACCACAATTTGTTACCACCTTACCTACTGATGGACATCTTGGTTGCTTCCAGTTTGGGGTGATTAGAAACAAAGCTGTCATAAATACTTCAGGCAGGAGTTTGTTTGAACCTAAGTTTTCAAATTGGTTGAGCCAAATCCTACAAGCCAGTGTTTGGCAAAGGAGCAACAGGAATCTGATGGAGAACAGACAACCTTTTGGATAAGCACTGCTGGAGCATAGGCAAAGACAGAAGCAGAAACAACAAAACTTTGGCCAGCTTACGGCTTTTAGAAAAATTAACTCAAGATCAGTCATGGATGTAAATGTAAGTGTGAAACGATTAAGCTTTTAGAAAAGAATGTAGGAGAAAATCATCTAGGGCTACCCAGAAAGTTCTTAGACTTGACGCTAAATAAACCTGGCCATTCATAGAAATAAGTTGGACTTGACAAAGTCTAAAAAAAATTGTTCTGAAAAAGTTCTAGTAAGAGGTTAATAACACAAGCTGTAGATTGGGGGAAAATATTTGGAAGCCACGTTTCCAACCAATGACCCATACCAAGACTATATCAAGGACTTTCAAAACTCAACAGAAGAAATACAACATGAAAAAGGTCAATTACAAAATAAGTATAAGACACACATTTCATTGAAGGAGATATAAAAATGGCAGTAAAAGCACAGGATAAGGTGGGAGACATCATTAGATTTTAGAGAAATTCAAATTAAAATCACACACAAGCTCTTGATACACACTTATCTGAATGGCAACAATAATTAAAAAATAGTGGCAATTCTTTGCAGCAGATGTTAGCTACAGTGTGGATAAGCCAGGACACACTTACATTTCTGGTGGAACCTTGAAGCAGCATAGCCACTCTGGAAGACTGTTGGCATTCTCTCATACAAACTAAACTCTCAACCACAGGACCTGGCAATTGCTGTCAGGACACTTATCTCAGAGTAATGAAAACTTGTATTTTCTCAAAAACCCATAAACATTAATGTTGGGGAGCCTGGTTGGCTTAGTGGGTTAAGCATCTGCCTTCAGCTTAGGTCATGATCCCAAGGTCCTGGGATTGAGTCCCATACATTCAGCTCCCTGCTCATCAGGGAATCTGCTTCTCCCTCTGCCTCTGCCTGCTGCTCCCTCTGCTTGTGCTCTCTCCCTCAAATAAATAAATAAAATATTTTTAAAAAAACCATAAAAGTTGACAGCAACTTTACTTATTACCACACCAAACTGGAAAGACTCAGCTGTCCTCCAACAGGCAAATGGTTAAACTGTGGTACCTCCATACCTTGGGCTACCACACAACAACAAAGAGGAAGACTTCCTGAGATAAGCAACAACCTTGAAGAGTCTCCAGAGAACTATGGAGAGTAAAAAAGCCAATCCCCAGAAGTTACCTCTGTATGGTTCCACTTATTTGACATTCCAGTTGAAGTGGAAAACAGAGTAATCATACCAGGGGTTAAGGTGGAGGTAGAGGCAGGGAAGAGGGTTTGGCTTGGAATGGACAACATGGCGGGCATCTCTGTGGTGATGGATTTGTTTTGTATCATGTCAATATTTGGTGGTCATATTGCACTCTGGTTGTGCTATTAGGAAAACTGGATTAAAAGGTAGAGATTTATGTGTATTATTTTTTACAACTGTACGTGACTCTATAAATATCTCAAAACAGAAAAATGTCATTAAAAAGGATTGTTAGCAATGGATCTTGGAACACTATATCAAAAACTAATGACATACTGTATGGTAACTAACATAACACAATAAAAAATTAAAAAATTAAAAAATAAGGATTGTTGATTCCAATAGGATTAAATACATTGACCTTGAAGAATCAAGAGGGAAATAAGGCAAGATTTCTGATCCAGCAGGGAGCCAAGCCTGGATTTTAGGCCTGGGGAACATGACCAGGAATCCTTACTTAGAGCAGGTTATGTGAAAGCGTAGAGCCAGGGAATAATTTGGCAGATCATAGAGAGTCAGTCTGAGACCAGGACCAAGGCCTTTGAAGCTGCTGTCGACTACAGATATTTACAACCCCTTTGCCCATCAGTAAATTTGATTCCAGACTTATGGATAGGGGAGAAATCGATAGGGAGTATTTAACTGTCTCCAGTGAAAGCCATGGGGTCAAGATGATTAGTTTAAATGTGTGTATGACACACGAGAATCCTTAATAAGTAAATTTATCTGCTATCTATTTGTCACTAATATAACTATCCATTTGTCTATCATGTCTCTCAACAGGCCGTTGGGGATGATACCTAAGGGCAAGCTAGAGGTTCGTTGAGTTATAGTCTTTACCAGTCCCCTTTAAAAAGAAATATCAGATGGTTTGGGGACAATCCCCTTACCAAGAAATTACAGAAAAAGAAGCCTGTAGGCAGGGACCATCAAGGTTAGCTACTCACATTTCCCTATTCTAAACGAAGCATGTGACAAATTGATAAAAGACAGTCATTTATTTTTACTGAGGTGTCTCCTCACCGAAGAGGCCAGAGTAAAGAGAAGACAATTAGGTCATTTAGGCGGCTCTGCAAAGGCAGAGTCTTCAGATCCAATAGTCTTTACTCTTCAACATGGCTGGAGTGTCAGGCAGCACTTCAGAGACTTCTGGCAGAGAGCAACAAGTTCTTCATTTTTCCGGCAAGAACTCACACATCTCCCGTTAAGCTTCGAGCATTTCTCATCAAAAAATGCAGTTCTGGCTATATGAGAAAAGGAGCCATCTGGATTAATTCTCTTCTCAGATATGTCCAGTTACCAGGTATGGTCCCGTAACTCGTTAGTAAAGATTTCTTTACAAGCTGACATAGTGTCTCACATTGCCAGTAAACGAGATGGTAGGGAACTGTTTTCTCTTTGATTTTTCTGTGGTTTGTTTTGTGTGTGTGTGGGGGGGGGGGGGGTCATAGGTGGATTAAAGACCGGGAAGAACAGAATTGTCTTCTGGGATTTGGGGTTAGGCTGTGCAGGGGCTTTGAGAAGCAGAAGCTACTGTTCTTTTATCAGAAACTATTGAGGGTAATGATCACCTTGTTCCCGTAAACCCCTCTAGGGTGAGTAACTCCCAACTCACTGCAAAGTACTCCTTGGTGAGAGCAGAGCAGATCTGAGGCTGGGGAGATGGTCCAAGACTGGAGTAAACAAGGATAAATTTATAGAAAGGGAAACATTTACTGTGATGGGTGGAAAGAAAAAGATTTTTTAGAAAGGCTCAATCAAATTTCTTTTCCACATTTCACCAAATGTGTTCAGGAGCAGATAAGGACAGATGCTTTGAGTGGCCTCCAAGAATCCTCTTCTCTAGTCTGCACAGAATACCAGCTCTGGCCTTAGTACTTTAGTAGGAGCAATCAGAAGACAAGCCCACTCCAAGTGAAGGAGAGACATGCACCTTAGCAGAATCAATACTTCAAAGTTTTACCTAGTCTGGGGATATGTAGGGACAGTGTCAGATGTTCACAAATTGAAATTGAGGTCAACTTATAGAGGTGGCTAATTTAAGGGTTATGTAAAACTAAAACCAGGTGGATTGGTACCGGCAGGTGCCTAATCATTTCTAGCATCAGCACTGAAGTTCTTAAGTACACACACTCCTCAGGAAACTGTAGCTCTCACTATGGGGGCCTCTAGCTTCCCTCCTAGTGTTGTAAAGTCATCCCAGTCTGGAGGTACTGGACCTCAGTCTTGACAAGTGGTCCGGTATTGACAGTGATGGTCCAAAACCAGAAAGCGTCCACAAAGGGAGAGAGCGCCTGTATGTACAGGCCTTCGAATGGATCATCACATGCACCCAACTAGAGGTTAATGGAACTCTGTGTGTGTGCCTATGGCCTGATAATAGGTCAGCTCCATTTACTTTTATTAGATAATTTTGTATTACATGTTCACATATTGTGTTGACTAATTATATAATAAGTCTGACTGATCTGAAAAGGGGGCCTTGATCAGTTTCCTATGGGTACAGCAAGGCCAGTGGAGTGAACAGATCACCGTAGGTCTTGGATCCCTATATGCCAGAATCTACTCACACAGGCTTATTGCAAAAAAGACCAGTCACATACACAGCGGGTGTGAGAATTCTGAGCCTCCTAAGGGGACATCAGTAGCATCTGGCACCGATTTGGACTCATTTAAGTTTCTGAAAAGCCCTTTCTTCAGCTCTCTGGAAACTGGGATGAGTCTAGTTTTGGACTTTAATCTGACTGGACCCATTGATGGCTCCCAGGAGCAGGAGAGTGTGATGAGAAACCCGATATGGACTCTCAGATCCTGGCTCCATTGCTTATCTGTAGGACTTTGAGAGATGGCCTCGCTCAGCTGAGGCCCAGTTTCTGCATCTGAAAAGCATATGTAAAACAGACCTTCCAGGCTGAAAGAGTTGCTCTGAACATCCCTAAATTAGAAGGAGGACACAGCTGGGGCTCCTGGTGGTTTAGTCAGTTAAGCAACCAACTTGATCTCACCTCAGGTCTTGATCTCAAGGTCATGAGGTCAAGCCTGGCATTGGGCTCCATGCTAGGGGTAACTCCTACTTAAAAAAAAATAAGTAGGACAGAGTTTCCTTAAAGTCTTGGGATTGGAGAACTCCTTGCACGTTGGTGTGAAGAGTTTGTCGCAGGACCCGGCCTCATGGAGTGTGCGAAGGAGTGACAATTTCAGGGTACTATTTGACCTGTGACATGACTGGCGTGACCAGTGTCTGAGCTCCATCTCTTTCCTTGTCCAGTCCTCCTTTTTGGGGTTCTTTTCTTAGCTGTCCCATCTCTATCACAATTATTCTTTAAGAGATCCATTGATGCCCATACTTGTTTTTATATTTTTTCCCCAAACTTTTGTTTTTGTTAGTGAGCATGGACCTGATGACCAAAGGGCATCTTTCCTGGCATATCTTTCTTTCTTCAATGCTGTGATACCCCATCCTAGATAATAATGAAAAATGCAAGGGATTTATAGAAAAGGTATTAGGAGATAGTCACCTCCTGCAGCAAATGTTTCCCTGCAGGGAAACATAGGGCAAAACACACCCAGGGGCTCACTGAAGCAGGCCCTGTCTCTCAGCCACCACTTCTATCAACTTCCCTGTAAAGTTGTTGATTTTACCTGGGGCCAGAAGGAAGAGAACAGCAAAGAGAAAGAGGAACGTCCTCATGACTCGCAGGGTCTTGAAAGATCAGCACAGTGTCCATGATAAAAAAAAGCAACAAACACCCACATTTATACATTTCTCTAAACCAAAGAACATCTTGATCAATGAAGCATGTCACAAATGAGGGCCTGTCCATGCTCCGCTGACAAGAGCCCACACATCTCAGTGGGTGGCAGTCTGCAGCTCATTGTTTTTCTGATTCTGGAAAGTTCCCAAGAAGGACACTGGGGAAGAAGGAAAAGCAGAGTAGAGAGTGCATTGATGACCAGGGATATATAGACACGCCAGTGGGAACAAAAGATCTGGAATCTGGCAGTTTGAATTTCTAAGCCTGACTATGCTTCCTAATAGTTTCGGTTCACTCATATGTAAAATGAGAGCAATTATATAATATCATAATGGAGTCAATGGGGTCAGAATTCCAGCCCCAATATTTATGACCTGTATACACTTGGCAAGTTGCTCTACCGAGGGTTATGTTTTATTATTTATTTTTAAGAAGTGATACACAGGGGCACATGGGTGGCTCAGTTGGTTGAGTGTCTGGTTCTTGATTTCAGCTCAAGTCCTGATCTCTGGGTCCTGGGATCCAGCCCTGCATCAGGCTCTGCACTCAGTGGGGAGTCTGCTTGGGATCCTTTCTCTTTTTGTCTCTCTCTGCCCTCTGTTCTCCATCTCTCTCTCTCTCTCTTTCTCTCTCAGATAAATAAATACATCTTAGACATAAGTACTACACACTTTAAGTGTTATATACATTATCTTATTTGATCCTCAAACATCTCCCCAAATAATTGTGAGCTCGTGGGATATTTGACTAAGAATACACACACACACACACACACACACACACACATAAAATAGCTATATACCCTGGATATCACAGACTCCCACTAATTTGATTACCTCTTTTTTCCTAATCTGAAGTAAATCAACTAAGTGGGTGGAGAGAAAGACCTGAATTATCCACTTTAATTCTTCCTTCTTGTGGAATACTTCTCTTTAATGCAACATTAAGGAGATACGATTCCCTCCTCTTCACCCTTCCCATTATTATTGCTACTAGAAGTTGAAATACCTTAGAAGCATTTGTTAAAATAATCACAAACTCTCAAAAAGCAATGGATTCTTGTTGTGTAATGAAAACATGGTTTTTATATATCATCTGGGCAAGACTATCCTTGTACTTCCTCAAGCCATACTGATACCAATAAATAATCAAATAAATAACTCTGAGAAAAGAGACACATTTTTAACTTTTCTCTATCCGCTTCTAATCCTCAATTAAAATGATTTAAATCCATAAGAAAAGACAAACTTCCAAACATTTTCAGTGATACACAGTCTCATCAGTCTTATTTATTATCCCATTATGTCATTTATCTCTGCTTCTTAACACTGGTCTATCTGATTCATCAGGAAGCAAAGGTTGCAAACTTAAGAGAGTCATAGTTGGACCCTTTGACACAAACGAATGTTACTAAGGTGACGGGAACCCCATTTGGTGGTAGGATTTCACATGGCCTCTCCTCTAAACTCAGAGGATGTCTCAGTCCACTTGCTATCACAACACCCCACAGATACGATGGCTCATAAGCAACAAATATTCATTTCTCATGGTTCTGGAGGCTGGAAATATAAGGCTGAGCATCAGCACGGCCAGGCGCTGATGAGGACACTCTCCTGGGCTGCAGATGGCTGACTTCTTGTTTGTCCTACCTTGGAGGATAGGGACAGGAGGCTCTCTGGGGTTTCTTTTATAAGACAATGATCCCATTCATGAGGGCTAGGTTAAGCTAATTACTCAAAGGCTCAAAATACCATCACTGTGGGGATTAGGTTTCCACATGAATGTTGGGGGGACACAGCTATTCAGACCATGGCATATGTAATCTTGTGTGAGCACTTCAAAGAACCAAATCACTCTCTTAAGGAGCACAGCATTGCAAGGGCTGTTCACACCTCAGATGCCTCTGAGTGGGTGAATGCTAAGGGCTGAAGGGTGGTGAGTTCTAGGGTGTGGGGGCTACTCAAGGAAGAGGTGGCATCAGGTGACACCTGGACAGGTTTGCATGGGGGGAATGCCCTCCCAGAGACAGTAGCATGAGGCACCCCCCCTAAAGGGGAAGGGAACTCCCAGGGGAGAGGGGCACCGGAGAGGGGCTCATGTGTCCAGATGGTACTCTAATCAGCAAGGTGGGATCACAGCCCTCAGGAGGGCAGTGGCAATTTGGAGTCTTACAACTATGGGCTTTGTCTACATTAGCAGATATTGGGGACACTTTTGGGTGTCATGCAAAGCAGGTGGACTCTAAATAACTAAGCAAATGCTTTTTTGCCTTGTACTCAAAGTGCTCAGGTAAGGAAGAATTTGAGTTTGGGGCAGGAGGCTTTGAGCTATAGAAGTGAACACCATAAGGACCACTACATAGGGACCTCTTTGGCCCACTGATGTAGCAAGAAGGTCTTGTGATCCTCATGACAAGGACCAACCCTTTAATTTGAGAGCTGCAAGAGTCATCTTAGTTTTCTAAGGCTAGAAGTTCACTCCAGCTCACATCAGTTACATAACGTGCTTGTGCAAGTGCATATTGAAAATGCAAGTGCCAAGTTCAGGAAGCCGGAAAACGGTGCCATCGAAGGCACCAAGTTCCTCTGTCATAGATACTTTCCTTTGCTATTTAATATCACAATTCCTCCAGCACAAGGACACTTGCAGGACACTTGCAGATCCTCACCAGTGCCTGGGGATCTGCACATTGCCACAGCACATCTGTGTGCAGGCCAGCGTCTGCGGGGTTCCCCCTCGGGCCAGCTGCTGTGGGACGGCCATGCCTCGCTGCACAGAGAGTCGAGCCAGGTGTGTTTCCTCTGTGAGCCTGCCACACCCGCCCAGGCAGCTCTTCAAGGATATCTCAACATCTGTGCTGGGAGGCAATCGGTGTTTAATTGGGGGCTGGGGAGAGGCCTCCTCCTGCCAAGATTCCCGCCTACACCGTGGCACTGTTATCACTGAGACCCCCCGCATCCCATCGCTACGACCATCTGCACTCAATCCAAGTCTGGGGTCCGATAGCCACTTGATACTCATTTCAGTGAGTCCTTTTAAATATCCTATGAAGTACAGATCTTTATTACATCCCTATTTTAAGATTTAGAAACAGGTTTAAGCAAGTAAGCAACCTGCCCGAGGTCCCGTACTTGCTAACCCGACCTGCCTGGCGTCCGGCTGGTTCGGTGCTCCTATCCGTTTTCCCAAGTGAAGGACAGAGCCCTGCATAAGTACAGGCAATAGGATGGGACTTATTTGAGGTTCAGTGATATAAGTGTTGATTTTGATACCCATGTTCTTTTTGAGTGAAAAGAATGTAGTAATTATGCCTTCAGGCTGCTAGGCGACATTGTTACAGGATCAGGGATTCAGAGATCACTTGGCGAAATGACACACCGCTCCCCCTTTGCTCCTGGGGACATTGACAGGTGGTACAAATGAGAGCCAGGGAAGAAACAGTGCCTGCTTCTTGGGCTCTTCTTAGAGGGCACCAGACCTCCTTCCCAGCCTTCCCTGTATTCCAAACACGTGCCCATCATCTCACTAGAGCTTGACTCTAGCCCTGAGATGCTGGCCAATTAATTTGTTGTCTCTCAGCAACTTATTCAATAGAAGAGAAGAGTAAATTCTGAGAGAGAAAGGGAGTAGCAGGCCCCTGCTTGCTGCTTCAGGGGGATCGGGGCGACTCCTGGTTTTCCAGCCCCTGGGCTCATGTTCCTTGCACTACCCTGGCCAGAGCTCCCAGAATACAAGACTTCATGGAGGCCAAGGGTTATTATCCAACATATCAGCCCTTGATCCTGGGAAATGGAGCATATAAATGTACTTTCTTTATTGATTCACTTCACTGACCAAGAGTGTTCCCCATTGCTTGCAAATATAAGTGAGCCTCCTATCTTCTCAGAGAGGTCCCAACCTTTGCTCTGAAGAGGCATCCCTCAGAGATGACCCTCAGCAGAAAGATGTCTTGTTTTGTCTTTGCCTTTTTCTTCCTTTTGGCTCAGTTTCTATCAGGTAATTGCAAAAGGATGGGATTGTGAAGGGGGTAGATCATAAAGCCTGAAGGCTCTTCTGCAGACCATCATAAGGTTGAGAGTAATGGTCAGCTCCCTACTGAGTTTCTCATGGGATTTTCTTGAATCTGCAATGGCATTTTCTAAGAAAACTACTACCCCTGCCCCACCTTTTTAAAACTTCTTACTGGTTACTGGGAGTGCTGGCCTTCAGCAGTAGAACAAAGTCAGTGCCTCTGTGATCTGCTCTCTTTTGATAGCAGATGTGTGGAGCTGGGAATACTGCTTTGTACATCATTATTTCCTGCATTGATTTTAATATCCAAAATATGTTGTTTTGAATTTAGGGTGCCAGGCAGGACTTGAGTATTCTGAGCCACTTCCAGGAGGTAAGTTGAATCCCTTGTGCACAATTTCTACTTTTAGGACCTCTGGCCTGTCAGCATCCTCTGACTTGCAGGGACAAGGAGTGATGGAAATGATAGTGAGAATAGAGTTGCCTGAAATCCCAGATTTCTGCCTCTGTCTTCTCTTCCTTTTGTAGCCAGCATCATCCCTGGATTTTCATCTCACAGAGAAATCTCTGTGTTACTGCAATGGGATTTTGGCCATAGAGATTTGGACCTGGAGGTTAGTCTCATTAGCTCATGGTCCTAACAAAAGCAAGATTAGAGGATCACACTTGTACCAACCAATGAGCACTGACTGCTCTGAGAACATGCTCATCTGTCTCCTATGGGCTCTGCTCCCAAACCCAGTAAAATGTGTCCCAATCTATGCTGCTAATCTAGGAAAGATCAAATACAGTGGAATTTCATCACCCTCAAAGAAGAGCTGTGCAGAGCAAAGAGCCCCCAATCTCTATTTGTGCATTTATCTTCTATAGGAAGAAAGCATATTATAAACAGAACCAAAAGAAATACCACTGGGTAATTGCAAATAGAATTTAAAAGTGTTTAGGCAGAATTGTGGAATGCAAAAAAAAATCAGGCTACTAGTCACTAAGCACTGACTATGTGCTAGCCAGTCTATTAGGCTTATACAGGTTATGTCATTTAGTCTTCAAAGATCCCTATGATGTGGGTACAATTATAAGTACCACCTTACAGAAGATGAGGAAGCTGAAGCATAGATGGGACTTTCAATCATTTTGCCTAGGTGACACGATGATAAGCGGTAAGATAAGCTTCCAATTCAGGATGCCAGAGTCACAAAGTTTTTAATTCTGTGATTCTCAAGCAGGTAGAATAGTGCCCAGAAATACCCTTAACAGAGGTGGCATACAAAACTCTCAACAAAACTGTAGCACTGAACCATCAGACTGTCCATAACCTGAAAAGAGCAGATGCCATCACAAATAATCACCCTGTCTGTTGCATAGAAGCCCTGAATATAAACAATCTGGAGAGAGTCATCAGGGAAATGGGTGTGAGAATGCATGTTCTAATTCAGCAGCAAATGGGCATCTAGAGATAATCCCAGGCACACCAAAGAGTAGGTCAGATTAGAAATAAAACATAATTCTATATCCTGTCTGGTTCCAGGGCTGCATATGCTGATTGTGCAAAGCTGCCTCAGAGCCGTTGTATTGTACTGTAGGGCTACACTGTCGTGGTGGGTAAGCAACACACTGGTTCTTCTTTATAAACATTAAAGAGCTTTAGTGTAAAATGCTGCTAGCAGAAAGGCATCTTCAGTAGAACGTTATCTTGCATCTGTTCTCACCTCTCATCAAAGCAGGTTGGGATAAAAGTCATCAGGGACTTTGTTTCAGAGTCAGAACTCTAAACACAACGTGTAAAATGCCCCTGGGTAATTGCAAACAGAATTTAAAAGTGTTTAGGCACACAACATTAAGAAGGAGAGGCAGGTGATGTGGACCTGGGCTTACCAGTGCAAAGACTAACTTTAATGGTGACTTCATAGAAACAACTGGACAGCCATGGCTGTCCCGATGCCCACAGCAAGCTGCAGTCCGATGAGAGCAGCAATTAGCATGAATACAAAGAGTCTCCCAGTTAGTGTTCAGAAGTTAGGTGGGCAACTTCAGGAGATCCAGCATCAAGGGTATGGAATGCAACCCAGGAATGGACCAACTTGGCTCCTTACTGAGCAATGATGTGAGAGGGAGGAGCAGGTGATGAGACAGGTAGCATAAAGACTGAAATAGACACTGTGGATGGGTGAATGGGCTGTGAAGGAGCCCAGTGAATGGTCACAGTAGAAAGACCTACCTGTAAGCTTCCACGTGGTTCTGAGATTCCTGAGAAGAGGGTGGTTAACAGGAAAGAGAATAAAGGGTTTTCAACATAAATGCTGCCCCTGGAGAACCAGACCAGCAGATAACGGATTCTTGGCTGGCAAAGGACCTACCTACCTGGTGCATGACATGAAATTTACCCTGAATAAATTTTTGTGGTCATATTAAAAAACCTCTGCTTAAAGTAACAACAACAAAAATAACTAAGGGAGGACATAGTGTTTGGCAAAATATTCTCACATAAATTATTCCATTTGACCACAAGAGAAATTTACAGTGTTGACAAGTATTTCTAGAATGTTGATGTGACAAGTGAGAAAGCTAAGACCAGGCAGTTTATTGAGGACACATCACCATTACCAGACTCAAACCAGCACTGAACCTAACTTTACCTCTACCTTCGAGGACCTTTTCAAACCACAAGGTGTCCTTTCCACCTTCATCCTGTAACCTTTGCAGAAGGTTATGTCAGGTATGTATTTTCAAGGTTCTATAGTGTAGACGACACTTTGTCCCACCGTGTTTGCTTACTTTTGATCCGTGCAAGACACAGAGAAGAGGGATGATGCCTACCTCTTGCTTCAACATTAAGTCTTCCCCACTTCCATCCTGAAGAAAACAGAGCTCTTTGCAAAATCAGGGCTGGTTCTTTAAAAACGCTCTTTCTAGTCATACAAACCCGCACTTTTTTGGGGGGGTGGCTTTTAACCTTCTCTCCTTCTCCAGGGATTCCCTGGAGAGATGTATCAGCTGCTCTTACTCAATCTAGGTGAGTTTGCACCTTGTGAGCGGTGCTGGCTTGGCCGGGGCAAATGCAGGAAGACGTGCACTGAGGATGAGAAGGTTGTTGGGAATTGCAAGTTGAACTTCTTTTGTTGCCGACGAAAGATCAAGTGAAGCAGGTCAGCACTCTCCTGGCCTTCCAACAGGGACTTGGTATTCAAGCGAGAACAAGAAAAGTGAGCCTTACCCAAGTCACACTGTGAGTGAGTTTCACAATCATTCTCATTTCTCTCTCCCTTTGTTTTGTGTCTTTGATTATGTTTTAAGGTAATCCTTAAAAAACCAAGTTCCGAGTGAGTAGATAGTAGCCTACTCAGATACTACTACTACATATTTGTAGGGTCCCTTGTAGTTTACAAATCTTTCCTCATACTTACTTCATATGGCTCAAGATCACCTTATGATTTTATTCCCTCCATTTGTATTTGAAGAAATTGGGACTCAGAGAAGCTTTCATTTCTTCAAGGTCATAGCCTGGGAGCTGGGAAAAGGTGTGTTCTGTGTACCTATCTATGTGTAAAAATTTTAACCAGACTGATAAACAAAAATGGCATCCACATCTGTGTTAATAGAACTGTAATTCTATAGCATACAAGAAATTATTCATATACCATCCAACACACTGTCAGTCATTGATTCTAGTACTTATGGTGTATTTTTTAAGCAACTCGTACCTACTCAGTTAATGTCCATGACACCAACTTTGCACTTCTCTTCTTGCCAGTAAATTAAAAATGTCAGAGATTAATTTAAAATGCTCAACATGGTCTATGCATGAATTGTTGACTATATAACTTTTGCCATACGAAATAAAAATTGTAGTTTCACACAATAAAAGTCAAAATTATTCATCCTATGAGCAGCTCCTCAAATCTGATCACTTGGTTTTCACATGGGCGGCTGACCGTATTTTGCTTCATGTTGTATCATTCCCTGTCCTTTCCCTGCTCCGCTCTGTGTAATTGGCACTACTCTCTGCAAACTATATTCCCCACACCTCCTGCTTCCAGCTGGTTTCTGTCAATGCATCTGCTCAATGGGAGAAGGATAGATGGCAAGAAGGGAGAACCCCAGTTACTCTCCCCTATCCTCTGCTCTGGTGCTAGCTCCATCTCCCATAACAAAGCCCCTGGCTTCTCCCTCCCTCCTGCTGCTGCAGGCACAGCCACTGCTGGCCAGTCCTGGCTCCTGGGCTCACACTGTAGCCTCCTGCTTTCCTCCCAGCCACTGGGCAGTGGGGCCTTTAGCTAGGACTAGCCCTGGAGCTGCCCCACTGCTCACCTTTTGCATGTTCAGCTCTTCCAACACTTTATCACTTCCTCTCCATGTTAAATCATCTCTATCAAACTACCCTGTGTGGGAGCTGTTTTCATGCCTGGATCCTGACTGATTGGTCTCTTCCATCGGTTCTACTGTCAGATCGACATGCATGGGATCAGTTGTCCTCCAAAAGAGATCCAAGTCATCCCCTTTGCCCATCTGAGAGAGTTTCCCTCATTTTCGCAGGAATTAACTCAGGGGAGTGGGCAGTGGGACAACATAAGAACCAACAAGTGAGTGATCAAGTGATCCCTGTGGGCGGGTACTCCTCCTCAGTCCCCTACAGTGAGAGCACTGTTGGAAGTTTACAGAAGACCAGGAGACCAAATACTCCCTGCTCATTCCAAACACCCCATTCTGTGATTCCCCAAACTGAAAACACCCTGGACTCTAACTGACATCTCCTTTATGGAAGGATTCAAGTGCATGTCTCAGAGTCATGTGGAGAGGTAGACCAGGTGACCCGATATTCCGTTACTCATTACCTTGTACAGAGTCCCATAGGTGATCACCTACTCACAAATTACCCCCTCTCTCTTTCTCTGGCTCTCTCCTCTCTTCTTCATGTGGCTTCTTTCTAGGACATTTTCATCCATTCCCCTTTCTTCCTGGTACACTCAATCTTCCCTGTAAAATAATATAATCTAAACCCATACTAATTTCTTATTAAATTTAGTACTTTCAGGGACCAAGTGGCTGCCCATGGCTTCTTCAGATAAGCTTCTGTTTGTTAATTTCCACAGTAACTCATGGAGACCTATGATATCAGTCTGCTGGATTTTCTGAAGGGAAAAATCTTCTACATCAGAGGGAAACGGTCAGGAGGAAGAGACACTGATTGAGCTGGTTGTCCCCTGACGTGTCTCCACTCTCATCGACATGATGCTTCTGCCTAGCATGACTTCACCTCCATTCATGTTGAAACTGTGGCTCCCGTCTTACCAGGCTAACTGTGTATTGCCCCCTCTAGTTTGGGGTTCTGTTTCAGAACTCCCTCACCATAACTGAAAGGGAACACAAAACCTGCAGAGCGAGAGGGATCACTTTGGGTTGAGGACGACACCTTAAGTATCATTTTCTCCCACATTCCCCACTGAAGTACCAGACCCCAGATGCAGGAATAGCAAAGAAGTTGACCACAAAAAATGTGCTCTGAAGCACTTGGTCTTGGTCTTGTTTCTATGCTTTGAAGGAATAAAAGAAAGCTAGAGAGGGCAGAGGGGCAGATTTCTTTGGAAAATGGGTTGGTGTGCTGTGATTGGGACCTCACTCTGGCTCTCAGGGGGACAGGTAAGGAACATAAACCTTTCACATCAATCCTTGTAAAATGAGCTTCATTTCAAGAGGCTACTTGGGAAACCACACTGTCTGCAGTGCTCACACCCGAAAATGTCTGCAGGCCAAGAGCTGTAGCTGGAGTTGTCCACAGTGGCAGCCCAGAAAGGTCATCTGTGGGGTGACTGCACTTGCCAGATTAGGCAGAGCAAAAGGGGCAGGGCTCCCAAGGACAAAGAGAATGCCACGCAGGCTCACTGGGCAGAAATCATCCTACGGGGAAAATTCCCGAGTACTATGTCTTGCTAAAGCAAAGGGATTCAGTAGTAGGTGGTTTTAGGTTTTAGCCCTGGGAGGGAAGGGGTGGAGGGAGATCCCTAAGATGGACCAGAAAGAACATCAATCATACAGGAAACCACGCAGCATCGTGGACCACACAGGAGCCTGAAGATCACATCACTGTGTTCCCCAAAAGAAGATCTACCTTGCAATACTCTTCCACTTGTTTCTCTGGCTGTGTCACAAAGTACCCAAAAGTCAGCAGCTTAAAACACCACACATTCTCTCACATTTCTGGGGGTCCCAAGTCTAGGCTTGGAGTAGCTGGACCCTCCCCTCCCCAGCGGGTTTCCCAGGGACTAGCAGCATGGAGTTGGCTGGGACTTTGATCTAACCTGAGGTAAGAGAACCCCTTGCACCTCCTGCCCCCGCCCCCACCCCAGAAGGGTTGGGAAACTTCTGTCACTTGCAGTTGTAGGCCTGTAGTAGGTGGCTGTCTTCTTGCAGGCTGTTGGCCGAGGGCTGTCACGAGCTCGCAGGGGCTGCCTGGCATTCCCTGCCCTGGGCTCTTTCCATAAACCGACAGCTTTCTCCTTCAAGGCCACCAGAGTGTTTCTCCTTCTTCGAAACTCCAGCTTCTTCCTTACAGCACAAAAGGAAAGGGAGAAAAACCAAGCTACACAGAGTAACATTTTGTTCACTATTGGAATGGAGTTAGTATTATTCCAAACTGGACTGTTTAACACTGGTAGCAACCCCTCAAGTCATTTATAGTCTAACTGAAGCATAGAAAGCACTGTAAGTGACAAGGGAATTCAAATGGTCCTGCAGGAAATCTCTATTTAACACCAAAGAAGACAGTAATGCAGGAATGGGGAGGGAGAAAAATAACTTTAGAAAACAAAATGCAAGGGGCACCTAAGTGACTTAGTCGGTTCAGTGTCTGACTTTTGATTTCAGCTCAGGTCATGATCCAGGGTTGTGGGATTGAGCCCTGTATCGGGCTCATGCTTGATGTGGAGCCTGCTTGGAATTCTCTCTCTCCCTCTCTGTCTGTCCCCCTACCCTCAAGCTCTCTCTCTCTCTCTAAAAAAATAAATAAAAAAGAAAAAGAAAGAAAACAAATAGCAAATGGCAGATGTAAATCCTACCTCATCAATTATGGCATTAAACACAAATGGATTAAACACTCTAGTTAGAGCCTGGCAGACTGGAGGTTTTTTGTTTTGTTTTGTTTTGTTTAAAGATTTTATTGATTTATCTGACAAAGACAGAGAGATCACAAGTAGGCAGAGAGGCAGGCAGAGAGAGAGGAGGAAGCAGGCTCCCTGCAGAGCAGAGAGTCCAATGCGGGACTTGATCCCAGGACCCCGAGATCATGACCTGAGCTGAAGGCAGAGGCTTAACCCTCTTGGCCATCCAGGCGCCCTGGAGTTTTTTGTTTTTTGTTTTAAGATCCAACTATATGCTGTGTGCAAGAGACACACTTTAGATTCAAGGGAATGAAGAGGTCAAAAGTAGAATGAAAGAAAGCTAGAGAGACAAGAGAACATTGTATAGTGATGGGCAGATCAACCCCTCAAGAAGACATGACAATGATAAGCGTGTATAAACCTAACAAGAACCACAAAGTACATGAAGTGAGAACTGACACACTAAAGGGAGAAATCAGTAATTCAACAAAAATATAAATGTTTTGTGGCCTAACATGTGATCTATTTGGATGAATGTATCGTATGTACTTGAAAAAAATTGTGTATATGTATTTTGCAGTTGTTTATGTTGTATTGTGTAAATTTCAATTCAGTCAACATGGTCATAGGGTTGCTTAGGTCAAACAGGTTTCCTACTTTTGGTTATACCCTTTGCTGAGAAGAGTGATATCAAAATCTTCTACTCTTGAGTAGAGAACTCCTTTTTTTTTTTTAAAAATCTGAAATGAGTATTGCCACTCCAGCTTCCTTACTCTTGATAGTTTCATAGTTTATGTTTTTCCATTCATTCACTTTCAATCTTTCTGTGTCTCTTTATATTTACAATTCTTTCCTTATAATCTGTGGTCTGATTTTTACCCTGCCAATTTATTTCCTAGCTTTGATAATTCACATTACAGGCAATGTTCCCCTTGGAGTGGGTGGGGTAATGGTTGCCCAAGACCTCTCTGTACCATTTCTGCATTTTTTCAAAAGAAAAAAAAGTTTGGAGAGATGGTTCCTTTATAGATAACACATAGTTTTGTCTTCCTGTTTAATTCATCTGATTATCTCTACCTTTTAAGGAAAATGTTCAGTCCCTTGATATTTTTACATAAATAAAGATAGATTAGTTAGGTGTTGGCTTATCAGTTTATTATTTTTGGTGTGTTTGTTCTCCTTGAGTTTATTCCTTTGTTCTCTATGTCTTGCCTTCCTCAGATTATTGAGATATTTGTGTCAAAACTACCATTATACTGTGTTTATTATGATTAGTGGCTTCACTGGGGATATCAATAGACATCCTTAACTTTTTGTATCTACTTAGAGTTGATATTAATCTACTTTATTTGAATTTGGGAGCCTTGTAATTGAATAGGTAGATATATTTTCCCCCATTCTCATAGTAGTCTTTTTTGCTGTATTTTCTGTATGTATCACATCCACATACATAATAAACCCATAAGACAATGTTACAGTTTTTGCCCTAAGAAGTCACATACATTCTAAATACACTGAAAGGCAAAGTATTTTTTTTAATACTTACTCTGACATTTGTCGTTTCTGATGTTTTTCATTATCCTTGAAAATCAAGTTTCTTTCTGGCATTTCCCTTTGCTTTTTACAGAATTTCCTTTTACAATATTCCTGTAGGGAATCTCTGCTAGAGAAAAAATTCTTTTCATTTTCTTTGCCTTGAAAAGATGTTTAGTCTATCTTCCTTTTTTTCTTCTTTTGTTATGTTCAATCAGCCTACATATAATAGTACAACATTAGTTTTTGATGTAGTCTTCAATGATTCATTAGTTGCATAGAACACCTGGTGCTCATCACAGCATGCACCCTCCTTAATGCCCATCACCTGGTTACCCTTTTTTAAAGACCTTTTTCCTGCAGATGGAGTTTGGAGCCGGCAGTGCTGTGCCCGTTTTCCTTCTGCGCTGCAAGGTTCCAGCATGACCACATGACCACAAGCCTATGGTAACTCAATCGTCCGTTTCCCTGAACTGAAAGTGTTACTCTTCTCTGGATATTTTCACAATTTTCTCCCTTTTCTGGGTTTTAGAAGCTTGACCATGATGTGCCTAAGCATGGTTTTTATGTCCTTTGCAATTTGCACACTTCCTGATTTGGTCAATTTGTCTTTCACCAAATATAGGAGTTTTCAGCCATTATTTCTTGAACTACTTTTTACCCCATTGTGTTTCCTCATTCTGAGACTCCAATTACGTGTCTTTGATATTATCCCTCAGGCCTTCAAAGGCCTGTGTTTCTCTATCTTTTTCTCTCTGATCTACAGGCCTCATAATTTTTACTGATTCAGTGATTCTTGATCCTGTCTTTTTTTTTTATACTATCAAATCTATCCAGTTAATTTTTTTCAGATACTGTGTTTTTCAGGATCAAAGTATCTTTATATTTTCTGTTCTCTAATGAGATGTTCCATGTTTAAAATTGATTGCAAACATATTTTCTTTACTCCTGGAGCATCTTAAAATAGATGCATTAAAGTCCTTGTCTGATTATTTCAACATCACTGATGTCCTGGCCACTGTGAATATTGTGTTGAAGAGATGTGAATGCTGCTACATCCTCAGAAGAATGCTGATTTTTTTAAGTTCTTTTAAAGAAAGATTTTATTGATTTATTTATTTGAAAAGAAAGTGAGAGAGTGAGAGGGAAAAAGAATGAGCAGGGGGGAGGGACAGAGAGAGAGGGAGAAGCAGACCCCCTGCTGAGTAGGGAGCCCTATGTGAGACTTGATGCTAAGACCCTGGGATCATGACCTGAGCTGAAGGCAGATGTTTTTTTGTTTGTTTGTTTGTTTGTTTGTTTTATTGTTACTTAAATATTTTTTTTTTCCAGTGTTCCAAGATTCATTCCCCATTCCCCACATCCAGTGCTCCATGCAATAGGTGCCCTCAGTACCCACCACCAGGCTCTCCCATTCCCCCACGCCCCTCCCTCCAAGTCCCTCAGTTTGTTTCTGTGTCCAAAGTCTCTGTTGTCTCGTTTCTCTCCCTGGATTACCCTACTTCCCATTTCCTTTCCTTCTCCTACTGTCCTCTACATTACCCCTTATGCACCGCAAGTAAGTGAAACCATGTGAGACTTGACTTTCTCTACTTGGCTTATTTCACTCAGCATAATCTCTTCCAATCCAGTCCATGTTGCTACAAAAGTTGGATATTCATCCTTTCTGATAGAGGCATAGTATTCCATTGTATATATGTACCAAATCTTCTTTATCCATTCATCTATTGATGGGTATCTTGGCTCCTTCCACAGTTTGGTGATTGTGGTCATTGCTGCAATGAACATTGGGGTACATATGGCCCTTCTTTTCACTACATCTGTATCTTTGGGGCAAATGCCTAGTAGTGCAATTGCAGGGTCATAGCGTAGCTCTATTTAAAAATTTTTAAGGAATATCCACACTGTTTTCCAAAGCGGCTGCACCAGCTTGCATTCCCACCAACAGGGTAAGAGAGTTCCGCTTTCTCTGCAGCCTCTCCAACACTTGTTGTTTCCTGACTTGTTAATTTTGGCCATTCTGACTGGTATCTCAGTGTGGTTTTGATTTGAATTTCCCTGATAGCTAGTGACGCTGAACATTTTTTCATGTGTCTGTTAGCCATTTGTATATCTTCTATGGAGAAGTGCCTCTTTATGTCTCTTGCCCATTTTTTGATGTGTTCATCTTCTTTTTGGATGTTGAATGTGAGTAGTTTTTTATAGATCTTGGATACCAGCCCTTTGTCTGTAGTGTCATTTGCAAGTATCTTCTCCCATTCTGTGGATTGCCTCTTCATTTTGTTGACTGTTTCCTTTGCTGTACAGAAGCTTTTTATTTTGATGAAGTCCCAGAAGTTCATTTTTGCTTTTGTCTCCTTTGCCTTTGGGGACGTGTCTTGAAAGAAGTTGCTGTGGCCGATGTCAAAGAGGTTACTGCCTATGTTCTTTTCCAGGATTTTGATGGATTCCTGTCTCACGTTGAGGTTTTTCATCCATTTCGAGTTTTGAAGGCAGATGTTTAACTGATTGAGCCACCCAGGCTCCCTGATGTTTTTGTTTTACTAGGAAAGTGACTTTATTATGATCAATTTGCAAATATTACCTAGTCTGTAGGGCAGTAGTTCAAATCTCAGTGGTGTTTGTGTGTTTGTTATTTTGTTTTACCTTAACCAGATGTGTGCTTGGCTCAAGGGTTAGCAAAGTCATGGGCAGAGTATACATATAGAACCTAAGCTCCCATCTCTGGGTCTTCATTTCCAACAGCAGCGATCTCCTTTGGCTCTGCCCTTGTGTTCTAAGTTTAGAAAGAGGATAGGTATTTTTGTTTGTTTGTTTTTTATTTTTTCTCTTTAATTTTTTTTTACTTTAAATTTATTTTATTTTTTCAGTGGTCCAAGAGTCATTGCCCATGCCCCACACCCAGGGCTCCATGCAATAGGTGCCCCCAGTACCCACCACCAGGCTCTCCCATCCCCCCACCCCCTCCCTCCAAGTCCCTCAGTTTGTTTCTGTGTCCAAAGTCTCTCATGTTTTGTTTCTCTCCCTGGATTACCCTACTTTCCATTTACTTTCCTTCTCCTACTGTCCTCTATATTACCCCTTATGCACCGCAAGTAAGTGAAACCATGTGATACTTGGCTTTTTCTACTTGGCTTATTTCACTCAGCATAATCTCTTCCAATCCAGTCCATGTTGCTACAAAAGTTGGATATTCACCCTTCAAGACATGTCTCCAAAGACAAAGGAGACAAAAGCGAAAATGAACTTTGGGGACTTCATCAAAATAAAAAGCTTCTGTACAGCAAAGGAAACAGTCAACAAAACAAAGACGCAACCCACAGAATGGGAGAGGATATTTGTTTGTTTTAAGTTAGCCGTTCCCTGCCACATTGCAATCAGAGAGAACATACTCTGTGCTCTTTCATTTTTCCAAGTTTTGACTTTTTTCTAAAATATGCCTGCATTTGTTTCGGCTTTCATATTCTTCGGGTAATTTTTTTTTTTTTTTGCCCAAAGTTTTACTTGTTATCAGTAGGAGGGTCCACCTGTTAGGAGCACACATTGTTTTATTTGAAATGGAACTCTTTGTTTGTAAAATCTTTCAAATAACCCCCTATTAAAAATCTTTCAATAACTTCTCTTTGATTTTAGGATAAAACTCAAATTTCTTAGTAACATATAAATAAACACAATCATTCTCCAACCCATATTTGTTGAATAAAAGCTATTTCCATAAAATATGAGATATGGTCATATTTAATCATAATACTATTATCCTTAATATTAATATCTCACAAATATGAAAACTTTGAGCTTTTAGTAACAATTTCCATATTGATTGCTTCATGAGTTTCTCTAACAAGACAATTATCAATTACTAAGTCAAAAAAACCTATATATTTTGAACATCTACTGCTGCAAGGCACTGTCACAAGGAACGGATGGAAGTAAAAGGATGGAAAGAAAGTCATTTTCTTCTGTGGAGCTTATAGTCACATTGGGCAGATAAAAATTTGTCATATACTATAATTTTTGAAAAGCAATTATACCAGGAACCCATTAACAACTGTCAAGTGAATCTTATAAGAGACCAAGTTGCATGTAACATCTTAGAGAAGAAGAAAAGGAATGGGGGTAATAGACCTTCTAGAAGTGGAGGTACCAGAAATGGGGCTTCAGGGAAAAATAGACATGGAGGCAGAGACATAGAATAGAGGAACAGAATCAGGAAAACAATTGTCTGCCTTACTCTCCCATAAACCTCACTGGGGTAATACCTGATCCAGCAGCCCACACATTATTCAGTGGTGCATGAACAATAGTTTCTTCTTAAAGAACACTATAACCCAAAGTTGACTTCTAGCCCTTTCAGAGCTGTGGAACTTGTTTGAATCAACTTCCCTTACAAAAGAGCTGGATTGCAGCAACTTTACCCTCTCTCCACTGATGTCTGGAGCCATGAGAATTATTTTCTTAATTTCTGCTGCTCTCATTCTTCTTGTGCACATTTTCTCAGGTAAGATGGAAATCCTAATAGATGTAAGGATGACAATATGTCTTTTGAGAAGAAAACTCAGTTTTTAGAAAAGTGCATGACATATCCCTGTATTCTAAAATGGTCCCAGGACAGGGCAGTTACTGGAGATCTTTTCTCGAATTCACACCCAAAACAATCGGACCACACTGAGCCAGACTAGCTCCACCCAGAAGAGTATCTGGTTAATTTCCCTAAAAGCTCTACCAAGGGGTTTAGACTTCTCTTTACATTTAAACCCCTCTCTACCAAGGGGTTTAGACTTCTCTTTCCTTCTTCCTTATTCTCCCACACAGCTTCAGCATATGCCAAAGTGATTACCCTAAAATGAGAAAACATTTCAGAGGCAAATTCCAAACACAGTTTATTTAGAGAATTATAGCTTTTGTAGCCTAAATGAGATTAAAGTCATGTTAAGAGGTTCTTAGCCAATTTTGTATGTCTTACTCATTGTTCCAAATCTCCTAAACTTTTTTAGAATTTCTTTCTAGTTCTCCCATACTGACCGAAAATTCTATCATTTAAACAACTAGCATCTTGATTAGTTTGCTTTTCAAACTTCGAGAGCTTTGAAATGGTCTCCTTTTGCTCAGTACAGCCAAGACTTTATCCCTAAGAAAGTCTTTAAAAGGTGTATTTATTTATTTTAGAGAAAAAGAGCTGGGGAAGGGACAGAGGGAGAAAGAGAATCCCAAGCAGACTCCCCAGTGATCTCAGAGCCCGATGTGGGGCTTGATCCTATGACCCTGAGATCATGACCTGAGCCAAAATCTAGAGTCAGAAGCTCAACCAACTAAGCCACCCAGAATCCCCCCTAAGAAACTTTTATATCTATCCTTTCTCAACTAGGCTTTATTCCTTCTGTTAAGAAGCCATTTCTAATGGGAGTTCCCGATGTATCATGAAGCACTTTACTTCTTCATGATTCCTGGATTTCTATGCTTATTTATTACACAATTGGCCTCAATAGGCCTACCAAGCCAATAGATATGAAATGTGTGCCTACCGCTTAATGAGAAATTATTTGGGCACTGTGGCAAAAGAAGGTAAAGTGGAGGTCAAAGATGTCATCAGAGCATGGTCTTCACCCTTAATTTGCTTGACGTTCATGATTGTATTATTTCTGTGTTGGTAAAAAATAGATCTCCCAGAATAGTAAATGGGCATTTAATACTTTGCAAATGTGTATATCAGTGAATGGATGAGATGGGAAAATGTGCAGAAGACTATAATACAAAGCAGTTCCCATAAGAGCCGTAAAGGTGCAGATTATAAAGAGAAGTCATGAAAATAGAAAACTGGTTCTAACAAGAGGATTGGGAGGGGCTTTCTAGAAGATGGTATTCATATTACACTTTTGAAAATAGGCATAAAAACATGTCCTCATGTTTCAAAATCTCATTTATCAAATCAATTTTTTAACTTCTACCACAGTCCCTTTTCTCAGCAATCAAACAATGGATCCAGGTGGAGAAACACATTTTAAGCCATCTTCTCCATCCCCATGTAGGTCTCTGACTCATTAAGGGCTCCTTGTCCCCAAACTCAGCTCAGGCACACTTGAATCCTAACAATAAGCACAGTGTGGGCTCTAGTTAGGACCACCATGACCACAACAACCACACAGAGTCTCAGAGCTGGAAGTGAGTTTAATGATCAATACAAGAGGTAATGAACACAGACTATTATGCCAAAACATTTGAGGCTGGATCTCAGTTACAATCCTTTTAAGTTTTGTCAACTCTCGTGCTTCAATTTCCTTTCTATAAATGGTAATAATAACAGGATTGTTTGAAAGATGAAGATACGTGTTGCGTTAATTAGAGTAGAGGCAAACTTATTTTAACAAAGACACTTAAACAGAGAGTAAATGAAAAAAGTAGTTTATTTTTCTCTTATGGAAAAGTCCAAAAATAAGTAAGTTGACTATTGCGGGTAGAAAGGTTTTTCTCCATGAAGTTATGTTGAAACTAGGGAGGAAGATCAACTTTGCATCCTAAACGTGACTATTTAATCTGGTTCTAAAGATGCTCTAATGGGAAGGGCTGAAAATAAGTAAAGGCAGTGATCAAAAAGATTGCATAGAAGTAGCTACATCCTTCCACTCCTGTTTCGTTGGTCTAAACTTACCCATGTGGCCATGCAGAGACATAGAGCCAGAGAACAACACATTTTGCTGAGTCTCCATGTGTTATCCATTGTCTGAAGGGAAAATTCCTGCTTGGGAAAAGTTTAACAGTCCCTTTGTTTGTATAAACTACTTAAACAAAGCCAGGCACATCCTCTGTGCCCTGAGAAATTTCACTATTACTATTGTTTGCCTCTCAATGCTTTTTAATCATCATTCTCATTCTTATTATCTACTCCAATTAAGTATTTAAACACGTTATACGTATTCCACGTCAGTGGATTGCCCAGATGCCTGATGAAGTTCAGTTCACCTTTGGACTATTAAAAAATTTTGCCTTACTTTGAGTAGAAATCTAAGGCCATGGGATTCCTTTCCATTGGTCTGAGTCCTAACTGGAGCATGAACAAGTTCAGTGTCTCTTCAGCATGGCAGCATCTCAAGTATAAGACAGCCATATGTATTCTTCCCCCATCCCAAAGCTGTACTTTCCAAGAATAATTTCCTTTTGAGAGTAATAATTTCCTTTCGAGAACTGATTCCCATTCTTTCTATTATTTCTCCCAAGAACACATATCTCGAAAAACTTTTTTCAATCTTTCTTCTCAAAATATCTTTACTCTTTGTTCTATTTTTATTCTTTGTTCTATTTTTACTCTTTGTTATGAAGAAAAACCCATTGCCTACATCATTCTAAATTCTAGAAATAAATCCATTATCCCATTGGTTTGTTTACAAAGTGGACCAGTACCACGTTTCTTTTATCTTTGCACTTAAAATAGTGAAACTCCACAACCACACAGTAATGCATGTAGGCTCTCATTGATCTTCCTCCAGCATCGACAGCATCATCTTTACCTTTTGTTATATATCTGGGACTATTAATTTGGAGATGTGAAAAAAATCACAAATTGGAAAGGACTGTTTGTAGGAATTAGAAAGTATACTGCCTCCCTCCCAGGAAGAAATACTGTGCTGCTAGATATTCTAGAAATGATTGTGGTAGAGGGAATTGAACACCAGGTCAGGATACTGCATCAATTGTGCAGAGAATCTGAGCTCCCACACCGCTGTTCAGGTGGCATGGGCTTTTTCTGAGCTCTAGGTGTGTACTGTGTGTCTGGAGGAGATTCGGTAATGGGAAGTTGTGAATTTGGCCCAGGTGAGGTTGTGTTGCTTTCTGGTCACCAATGACTGGGTAACTGAAGCCCTGCTTTCTTCACTTAGCCCACGGGGGAGTCTACAGAGAGCTGCAGTGTCAGAGAAGGGACGGGCGCTGTGAAGTCGAGTGCCTCTCCTTCGAAGTTAAGATTGGGGGCTGTCGAGCTGAACTGACACCACTTTGCTGCAGGAAAAAGAAGAACAAGTAAGAGCCAAGCAACAGCTATAAAAAGTGAGAGGCAGAGGTCCTCTGGCTGTGAGCTCCATGCAGCAAACCTGTCTGGATTGTCTCTCTTGACCTCAGAACTTGGCATTATTTGAATGAAGCCATCAGTCCAGCTTCTGACACCGCAGAGAAATGTCTTCTCTAGACCATGAGCTGCCCAAGGGAAGGCACTGTGTTGTATTCACCTTGGCAGTCCCCACTTATTGGCATAGGACCCATTAATTTATTGATTGATAAATTGAGTGAGCAAATGAAACAGATCAAACAGGTAGAATGGAAAGGTGGGACCGTGCTTGAGAGGAGTTCTAATGTCTAGGCTTCAGACAGAAGTGTGACCCTGGGCCTTAGCTGTTCAGACCCTGGTGTCTGTAATTAAGAGTTTCAGCCACATGGTAAAGAGCCCACCTGCTGGACAGGAATTGTGGCTTCCTTAGCCATACATTCCTACAGCCATACTGCTGCCATGGGCTTCTCCAGCTCCTTCACACGTAGTTATTAGAAAACTTCCATTCCCTGTCCAGTCTGGGACATCAAAGGCCACAAAGAACCTGGCCCATGTTAAAGTTTAAAGTGGCCCAAGATTGGGAACATCTTCATTCTGGCCCCTTGCAGTGAGAATGTATCGGCCATGGCCTAGCAGAGCGCAAGTTCCCCAGAGATAAGCCTAACTCGACACCCTCACTGCAGAGAAGGAGATACAGGTCCAAGAAGATCCCACCATTGCTGGCTTAGTCACAGCCACATTCAGACTTCAGGTTTTTTGGTCTTATGTTCTTAACACATCCGCAGAACGATGTGCTGGCCAAGAGCAGAAATCTGAAGACAGAACACGTTTTAGCAGCTCCAGCGAACAGCTGGATGGAGGAAGAAGTGGAAACCAGCTGCAGAAAATTGCACATTTTCCAAAATCCCTCCTGTGACCCTGTGGTCCTTGCTTTTCTGGGCCGATGGTGATGGCACGTGGGTTTACCTCGGCCCTGCCTTGCCAAAATTCAGAGTCCCGGCTTTCAGGCAGAGCAAGAAATATTTCACAGGCCATTTTCTTCCTTGATTTACAGCACAACTTTCCAGAACAGAAGAAACACAGCCCCCTTTCTCTGCTCTGGAGAATTTCCTTACCTATTCGATAAATCCCGCTTCCTGTAGAGATGTAAATAAGAGAGAACAAAATAAAACACAATTTACTAGGATGAGACAATTTGTAAAAGGATGTAAAATAAGAAATAAAAATGTATTTAAAAAAATGTTCTGGGGCTGCTATATCTCTTTTTGGCTAATGGGCTAAACTTTTTATTCTGAAAACTATACATGAGAGAAGCAGGCAGATGGAGCTCTCTGTTGCAAGGGGCTCAGGTCCCCGGCTTTCCCCAGAAGTTCCTGACCCACAGTCTCAGGTAAAATAACTGCCTTTGAGGAGCTAAATGTACTTAGGTTTCTTCCCCAGTTCTTCCTCCCTTTTTTCTCCCCTTTCTTTGTCAAATGAGCTGTGGCAGGTATATGATAACTCTTTGTTTTTCAACTTACAGAAATATCCTCCACTACCTTCATGCTGCCAGAATCCTGACCAGGAGACCAGTGACCTTTTAGGCACATCTAGGTCACCATTTCCTCTTTATAAGTACCCAGTGAACTTCCTGTTGACCTACATGGGTCTTGTCTCTTAAAAATCCTACACTGGGGGCGCCTGGGTGGCTCAGTTGTTTAAGCAACTGCCTTCGGCTCAGGTCATGATCCTGGAGTCCTGGGATTGAGCCCCACATCGGGCTGCCTGCTTGGTGGGAAGCCTGCTTCTCCCTCTCTTACTCCCGCTGCTTGTGTTCTCTCTCTCACTGTGTTTCTCTCTGTCAAATAAATAAAATCTTAAAAAAAAATCCTACACTGTATTTCCAACTTTAACTTCTTGCTAAAGTTTTATAAGGCATTGGTCTTCCTAACTAGATTTCTTTTTTTTTTTTTTTTAAGATTTTATTTATTT
The DNA here is from genome assembly GCA_004023965.1 of Spilogale gracilis. Taxonomy (NCBI): domain Eukaryota; kingdom Metazoa; phylum Chordata; class Mammalia; order Carnivora; family Mephitidae; genus Spilogale; species Spilogale gracilis. Next base: position 9,488 of record PITA01009648.1, on the reverse strand, counting down.
TACAGAGAGAGAGATCACAAGTAGGCAGAGGCAGGCAGAGAGAGCAGAGGAAACAGGCTCTCTGCTCAGCGGGCCTCGATCCCAGGACCCTGAGATCATGACCTGAGCGGAAGGCAGAGGCTTTAACCCACTGAGCCACCCAGGCGCCCCCTAACTAGATTTCTGATAGGCATCTAAAAGTAATTTGTGTTTATTGCAATTTATCCCTTCCTTTCGAAAAGTGACCTTCATTTACTATTCTAGATCTTAGTAAATATTGTTACTGTTTACTCAGACACTCAAGTTAATAACGGCTTGCTCACGCTATCTCTCCCTCCCAAATCAAACAATTCCCTCAATGTATAAATCTACATACATTACTCACTAGTGTGTGTAAATTGTATTGTAACTTTTCTTCCCTTCTCTCTCCTCACTAACATTGTTCTCATTTACCTAGACTTGGGGATTGGGCTTTTTTCCACATTTCATGTGTACACACACACACCACGTGTGCTGTTCAGCCATAAAAATGAAGTAGAAGTGTCACACGCAGATTTACAGTTCTTAGAACATTAAAACATTAGAGCTTATAGGTGGGTTTAAAAATAACGTAAGTCATGGGTGCCTGAGTGTCTCAGTTGGCTAAGTGGCTGCCTTCAGCTCAGGTCATGATCCCAGGACTCTGGGATTGAGTCCTGCATCGGGCTCCCTGCTCAGCAGAGAGTCTGTTTCTCCTTCTCCCCTCTCCCCCTCTACCCCAGTCTTATACTCTCTGTATCTCACTCTCTCTCTCAAGTTAGAGGTAGGTCTGTCCCCTTCAAATGTGACCTGGTTCTGTGTCCTACACTTCCAGCCAGAAGCCAGGATGGAGTTTCAGAACTCAAATCCAGAAGTTCTGCCTTTAAACCCAGTGGTATTTCACTGTCCTGCACTTTTTGAAAAGTAGACATTGGGAGGAACTGAACAAATGGCTCACCTCCTTGCTGAACTCAGAAAACAGAAGCTCAGAATTTAAAGATTGATTGATTGATTTGAGAGAGAGAGAGAGAGAGAGAGAGAGAGAGAGAGAGAGAGAGAGAGAATGTGCAGGTTGGGAGGAGGGACAGAGGGAGAAGGAGAAGGAGACTCCCTGATGAGCTATGAGCCTGACATGGGGCTCCATCCCAGGACCCTGGCATCATGGCCTGAGCTGAAGGCATACCCTGAATCCACTGAGCCATCCAGGTGCTCCAGAAGCTCAGACTTTAACAGGAAGACAGATATATGCCCAGCCAACTAACGTGCAATGTGGCAGTTTCCACAGCCTGATGGGAAGCCTGTGGGAACTCAGAGCAGGTTGACTGACTATAAGTGGAATTAGTGGAGTCTGGAACAAGTTCACAGTCAAAATACTCTGGCCCTGTTCAGATCAGGTGCTTTGTCAACCTAGCCTAAATCACTTTAACTGAACTGAAAGATTGTTGTTCCATTCTATTGGCAATACGTAGGTAGTCTATGTTCCCATTTGACAATTATTTCCACTCAAAACTGCCCACTTTCAGGACTCCCCAAAATAACAAGGGCTCTCTGTCCTCCCTTGAAGACCATGCTGGCCTCACAGGATACCTTTGTCCCTAGATACCATTAAGGAGGTATTGAAATGTCCTCATTATGCAAACAGAGTCATCCCACTAGTCCTGGTGAGCTGCGGACTGAAATGAAGCCATTTTCCACCTGTCTGTATGGATGCTTCACCCAAGAGAACCATTGTCATTTTTCTTTGCCATTCTATTCTTTTTTGAACCAGGTCTCCCCAGGTAACAAAGCGAATTTATTTAAGACTTGGTCAGTTTGAGAATCTGAGCACTTGAGAGAATCGTACACACAGGACCAATCCCCCTCCCCACACAGTGAGAAGGGGCCCCATGAGAAAGTCCATGCTTGCAAGAACTGTAATCCCTGATCCCTGAGAGATCGGTTCTGAGTGTGTGCCCCACATCCTACGTCTGGTAAAGATGGACTTGGATGCAGTGCAGTCAGAGTCTTTCCACGTTCTAGAACCATCTGTGTTTCATTGCTGGAACTGAATAGTATCTGGGTAACAGAAAAGGAGGCATTTTTCTCATAATTTTGTGTCTCCAAACAGCCTCTGCTTATGTTCTCCAAGAGTTCGTGATTCTCAGATAACGGCACAACAGAGCCGTAATAAAGTTCTCCCACTGGGAAGAGGGAAGTGATAAGGATCTACTTATAAGGATAATGGAGTCCAAGAATATCAGCTCCATACAGTTCCTCTTTGGGGCTTGACTCTGTCTGTATGGCTTTATTTCACCTTTGGCTTCCTTCCCTGTTCCCTTTCAACCCTGGTCTCCTCAGATGGATTCCTTCTGAGAGACAAGCTGACTCCCAAATCGAACAGGCCCTTCTATGTTCAGGTTAGAAACAGGGACTAGAGGTCTTAACCATCCTGCCCAGACATGCCTAACCACAGCCTGCATCAGACTTCCTGCTTTTGGCCAAAGAAACGACTGGAAGCGTAAAAGAGAACAGCAGTCTCTGAAACTCCTGGCCAAGTACATTCAAGGAGGCGCAAGCAATATTATTACACTTGAAGCAAGATGTTTATTCATTTGTTTTGAGGAACAAGAACCTTAGCATTTGCTGAAATGTGGGAAGTAGACATAGAGGTAACAATAGTGCCTAATTAGCCACGGCAGCAAGTCAAAACGGGGGAGAAGAATGCTGAAGGTGAATGGGTGTTTATGAATACCACGCCTTGCAGACAGATGGACAGTCCCTAGGAATGTTTAAAGACCCCTCCTTACTCAGCCATCAGAAAGGATGAATACCCGCCGTTTGCAGCAACATGGATGGAACAGGAGGGAATGATGCTGAGTGAAATAAGTCACGCAGAGAAAGACAATTAGCATACATCACTTATGCATGGAACATAAGGAATAGCGTGGAGGACCACAAGGGAAGAGAGGAAAAACTGGGAAGAAATCAGAGAGGGACACAAACAATGAGAGACGCTGGACTCCAGGAAACAAACTGAGGGTTGTAGAAAGGGAGGGGTGGGAGGATGGGGTGACCAGGTGATGGGTATTAAGGAGGGCAGTGTTGGATGAGCACTTGGGTGTTATATGCAACTAATGAATTATTGAACACTATGACAAAAATGTATGGTTTCTGTGGTTTTTATGTCAGCTAACTGAACACCATAAAAAAGGATAAAGTCCCACCCTTGTTCCAAACAGGGCTGTTGTTGCTCTGGAAGGCACAGGATGGTGACTGCCTACCTACTCCAGAAACTTCGGCATTCTTCCAGGTCCTCCCAAAATCAGCGTAAGGCTCCGGTGCTGACCTTTGTCACCCCCACTGGTCTAGTTGACAGAGGCTCACACTTCAACAGCCCAGAGCCTCCGCACGCAGATATGCTTATCTGGCCCTCCAGCCATCTGATGGAAGAGGGGCAGAAGGGCAATGGGCATTCTAGGGCTGAGAAAATGCTGGGGTTTAGTGGGAGTCCCAGGCATGATTTGTGGATACCGGGTGTGGGTCTGTCTCCTGCCCTCTTTGCATGGCACGCAGGGCTGGTGAAACACCTCAAATCTGATGGGTAAGCTGTGGATGGCCGGCCCCAGGCCACCTCCATGCCTTAGGGCTCCCCTGCTGGGATGTCCATACAAGTTCCGAAGTTCACCCATGACCTGGACCTAGTTGGCTCAGCTCTCTAGGTCACAGGCTGCCTATTTCTGTCTTATGGAATAATTTTCTCAGTGAAAAGCTAGGGTTCAGAGTCTGAGATACCCAGGAAGATGGTCCTGGTACCTTGTATTTGACAAGAAATTTGAGGACTCTGTACCTGAACCTCCAACCTCCTTGAGTAGTCATATTGGCAGTATTAATACTTTTAACAGCATTCAAGTCATTGTGATCATCCTCTAATCATTAGGCGACTTTTTTTTTTTTAAAGGTTTTATTTATTTGACAGAGAGAAACACAGCCAGAGAGGGAACACAATCAGGGGGGAGTGAGAGAGGGAGAAGCAGGCTTCCCGCTGAGCAGGGAGCCCAATGTGGGACTCGATCCCGGGTCTCCAGGATCATGACCTGAGCCGAGAAAGTTGGCTTAACCAACTGAGCCACCCAGGCGCCCAATTAGGCGACTTTTGATTATTACTTCGATTGTTATGTTTCTTATTATGGGTTGTTCACAGGTGGTTGTTCAAAATACTGACTATGATCTCTACTCATGAGAAGTGTCTGATTTTTGGAGATCATTTTTGATGGTTCGAAAAGACCTTCACACTGCTTGGTCTCCCCTCCTGCAGCAACCCTCCTGACATGCTCACGTCCCCCTCCTGAGGCACACACCCACCCATGCTGCCAGGGAAGCCATGTGGTAATATCCCCAGGTTGGATGAGCCTGGAAACAGGTACACGTGCCCTGCAGAGATTGGACCCACATCCTGTACAGCTAGAAGACCCAGGCAGGACTCCTCGGCTCACTAGAGCTAGGACAATCTTTCTGATACCACGGGGATGTCCTGGAACTTCCTGCCATCCTAAAATCCTAGATACCATATTACTGGGTGCCTGAGCACCCTCAAAATTCTCTCTTAGCTCAGAGCTCAGGGTCTAGCAGTGCCAAAGTCAGAGTCACAGAGGGAATCCCTAGTCCCTGGACCTTTCTTAAGTATTCATTGTCCCCTTAGAGCCCTAGGAGATGCTGCCTCTGGCCAGCGTCGCCCCCTGCAGGTTGGAGAGCCCCATGCATGACTCCCTCTTGGGACCTCCCCTGTGGATTGACCTCATGTGTAGGTGGCCCACACAGCAGAAGGTCATCCAGGAGGTGCTGGCCACTGTCATGTAGGGAACTGAATGAATGCTTCTGGATGCTTTCATGAGCTCCATTTTAAACGGTGTGTGCGTGCGTGTGCGTGCGTGTGTGTGTGTGTGTGTGTGTGTGTGAATGCAGATGCAAATCCAGGAAGAGAAGGTAGGATACAGAAATTTCTGTGGTTGACCTATAGTCAAAATTTTTTTTTCTTTTTTGCGGCTTGTTGTTTCATGGCTCATAGGCACATGCACTATGTGCAATTTACCTAAGATTCTACTCAGTTTAGATTCAAATAAACAACGAAACTGATGAGTTTTTTTTTTTTTAAGATTTTATTTATTTATTTGACAGAGAGACTGAGATCACAAGTAGGCAGAGAAGCAGGCAGAGAGAGAGGAGGAAGCAGGCCCCCTGCCGAGCAGGGAGCCTGATGCAGGCCTTGATCCCAGGACCCTGAGATCATGGCATGAGCCGAAGGCAGAGGCTTTAACCCACTGGGCCACCCAGGCGCCCAAAACTGATTGAATTTGATTAAATCATTCCAAATTTAAATTCCATTTAAACAATTTAAAATATTTCAATTAAAAATTGAAATGTTGTGGGTACCTGGTGGCTCAGTTGTTTAAGCCTCTGCCTTCGGCTCAGGTCATGATTTCAGGGTCCTGAGATTGAGCCCTGCATCAGGCTCCCTGCCTGACGGGAAGCCTCCTTCTCCCTCTCCCTTCACTGTTCCCCCTGCTGTGCCCTTTTGCTGTTTCTGTCCAATAAATAAATAAAAATAAAATCTTTTTAAAAATTGAAATGTCATAATTGGCATCCTACTTAAGACATGTTATTGATTTCCAGGGATGGGTAATATATGATCAGAATCTTGGTGGCTTAAGAGATATTTATTCCCTCATAGTCCAGAGGCCAGAAGCCCAAAGCCAAGATGCCAGCAGGATCACATTTCTTTTGAAGCCAACTCCATGACAAAACCAAGCAAACTTCTCATAGATTTCTTGGTGTCTTTAGTGAAGAGGAGACATAGACTTTGATGTCTCTATTTCCTGAGCTTCATACATTTTCAGAAACATTTTTCTTTTAAAAAAAATTATTTATTTATTTGACAAAGAGAGAGAGGAGAAAAAGAGCATAAGCAGGGGGAGCAGTAGGCAGAGAGAAAGTGAAAACTGCCTTTGAATGGAGCAAGGAGCCTGGTGTGGGGCTCAATCCCAGGACCCAGGGATCATGACCTGAGCTAAAGGCAGACACTTAACTGACTGAACCACCCCGGTGCTCCCAGAAACACTTTTTTTCCATTACAAGTTACAGAGTGCAGTAGCATTACTCATGTTACAGTGGAAACTGATCATCATCACAGAAATGAAATAATTCTCTCATCCATTCAAACAATTTCTGCAGACACTGTCCAGTCTGAAACATGGTCAAGACATATGGACACCTTTAAGCCACAGGTTAAACATAAGTGCATTCCTCCCTCCATATCGAATTTCCAACCACATACTATGGATAAGCAGCCAAAGTCTACAACAGGAACCTAAACTATCTTGCTGCATAATTCCCAGAAGTAAAATTTAAGATCTTTCAAAATGAACGCCGGGTTTTAGCTATGTGCTCATATTGGCATGGAGCATAAAGGGAAAAAAGGTGTTTTACAAAGAAATGTGAAACCAGCCACGGGACTTCCATTGTTACAATTTCTGGTCCACACTTAGGTAGACAAACATTTATAGAGACCTTCATGATCACTGTGTATATGAATCATATTAGAGAGAGTTCAGAAAGTTTGGAGTAAGTAATGGACAGTAATCTTGCCAATTTGATGGAGCGACATACATTCTGGCCTGCGGGGGAAGACTCTCTTCCTCTGTGATCCCTGAGCTCGTTGGGAAAATCATGCTCTTATCCTAGAAAATTAATGTCCCACACTCCTTGCTTCACATGATCTTACTCTGAACACAATGTGGATATTCATAAAGGACTTCCTCTGAACTTGGAAACTCTCAAGAAAAGCAGTCCAGAAGGGTGCATGGAAGTTAGGGAGATTGAGAAAGTGGTGAAATGTGGCTGTCCATTGTGGGAGGGTGGGGGAGGAGGTGGCTTGAAGGGTCTCTACAAAGAATCAGAGGGACCACACCCTAAGTCCTTTATTCCGATCCAGTGTTTGGGGAGATTGAATGACCTCATGCCTTGTCACGTGGGCCGGCCAGGCCACGCCTGTCATTCCAGACTGGCTCAGTGAGAGAAGCATCCGAGGGAGCGGGCACCCAGGCATGAAGGGTGCAAATGATGTGGAGGACTACATGTCTTTGTGAAAATGACTGACAGTCATGGTTCTATCGTCCCATGACTTCCTGTTTATATTGAAAGAACATTTACCCAAATACATCTATGGGTGGAGTGTAGGTAAAGACGTATTTGGAAATATAAAACATGCACCATCTGGACAAACGTCGTGCACCTACACCAAGAAATGACAAAACTACTGTGATAGTGGATGAACGAGAGCCACACGTAGCAAAAGACAGAACTTTTCAGGAAGTTATTTGGGTCAAAAGTTAAGGTGCAAAATTAAATAGAGTAACTGATAAGCATATGAAGTTTTTAGTTGCACAAAATGTATACTGTGAAAACTCTATATATATCCGTGAATATTTGCTAATTGGTTGGAAATGCTACACAGCAAATAAATGCTTATATTTCAGGAGATAACGGCACTTGGCCTGATTGGATCATACTGATTAAACGAAGTTCCCTTCACAAATCCCTCCCTTGAGACAGCAGAGAAGACGGCTGGAAAAGTCCCTTCTCTTATCATCACACCTGGAGTCCAGAGAGGAATGCTGTATGGTAGAGATGATGGCAGGAAGAGTGACAAGTCTGTTGTCACTTCAGTGTTTAGTGTAGATGGGGCTGGAGGACAGGGAGTGGGGGAGGGGTGTGGTCCCTGACTTTGACCTTTTCCCAGCTAGAATCTCCTCCTTGGCACACATACACATACACACATCTAATCGAACTCCTATTAAGTTCTGTTTCAGAAAGACACATTTTTTAAAGATTTTATTTATTTATTTCACAGACAGAGAGAGATCACAAGTAGGCAGAGAGGCAGAGAGAGAGAGGGGAGGAAGCAGGCTCCTGCTGAGTAGAGAGCCTGATGTGGGCCTCTATCCCAGGACCCTGAGATCATGACCTGAGCCAAAGGCAAAGGCTTAACCCACTGAGCCACCCGGGAGCCCAAGCAAGACAAATTTTTAAAGACGTTTTCATATCTAATACCTGAGATATAATACTGCTTGTCAGAGAGGGAGGTGTTAAAAACCTGCCCCAGGGGCAACAGCAGCTGAGATGCTCAGAGCAGTTCCCTGGGGGGAAGAGTCCTTGCCAGCCACCTTCTCTGCTGTCTCAAGGGAGGGAGTTGTGAAAGGAAATCAACAAGACCCAGTGAGGCTGGATGCCCTTATCTCCTGAAAAATCAACATGGAACGGCCTTTTACCATTTCCAACCAACTAGCAAATGTGCACATAAGAATCTTCCTACTCTCCTTCCTTCCTTCTTTCCTTCCTTCCTTCCTCCCTTCCTCTCTCTCTTTTTCTCTTTCTTTCTTTCTTTCTTTCTTTCTTTCTTTCTTTCTTTCTTTCTCTCTCTCTCTCTTTCTTCCTTTCTTTCTTAGATTTCATTTATTTATTTGAAAGAGAGAGATAGCAACAGGGAGCAAGGGCAAGGAGGACAAAGAGAAGCAGGCTCCCCACTGAGGGCTCTATCCCGGGAACCTGGGATCAGGACCTGAGCTGAGGAGAGACACTTAATGGACTCAGTCACCCAGATGCCCCAGATGCCCTGGTGGCTTGTCATTTCTTTGTGTACATGCATTGATATTGGTTTTTTGAGTTTGTGTGTGTGTGTGTGTGTGTGTGTGTGTGTGTGTGTTTCCTGGTTTTTTTTTTTAACTCTTCCACCAGAGTTGGTACATATTTGTGTATGTCTAAGCACATCCTCACCTAGACTCTGCCCATGCATATATGCATATTTCTGGGCAATATGAACAGAAAATAAGCAATGGGTTGAGGGGACTGTGACTGACAGGTGTGCTCACACCAAATCCAGGTCCTTGGCTGTGTTTCCAGCCTCATGTCTGATTGCCCACTTGCTCTGATCCTATACAAAGATTTCATGAATGGGAGTTACGGAGGATGTATGGGGTGTCCCACACCATGGCTTCTGTTCTTCCCTCTTATGTTTAATGACCTTGTGTGCTCAACCAGTAGCCCCAATTCCAACTACAGAAATCTTCGGAGAGAGAGAGGAACATTCCCCAAACAGATGCTCTGTAGGGAGGAAGGAACACTCATTTGCTCTTCTTAAGAAATTCTCTCTACAGAGCCTTGTGTATTACCCTTGGGTCCAGGCTGGATGCCCCCACCTCTATGCCCGTACTTGCAGAGCCAAGACTATTTAGCTTCTCTCCATAGTTCCTGAGCCAGAGCCCTGTCTGTCATAGGTCTTTCTAGGCTTTGATGCCTCTAATCCCCACAGGAGTCCAGAAAGTAAGATATGACTTGGTTTGTTCCTGCACACCTTAAACGGCCAGAGATCAAGAGCCGTGATGCTGCATTTTCATCAGGGTCCCTGGGACAGTAGCGGGTCAGCAGTCAGGGCATGAGACAGGGGCCTCAGGCTAAAG